>PVJA010028364.1:0-27692 GCA_004027025.1 Myocastor coypus | reverse complement strand
TGTCATGCCCACACACTGTACTCTGTAGAACGATTGTGAGGACAATATGCAATATGTCAACTTTCAAAGAAAAGAAAGGGGAAAAGAAAAAAAAAAGTAATGTTGATTTAGAAGGGTTAATGTTTAATTGTTTGATCAATCTTATATACCTATATGTATTAATCTAAACTGATCTGATGATGAAAATATGTAATATAACTATTGTCAAATTTAAACAATAAAAATTGAAACTTGATAAAAAAGAAAGGCATAACATAGCTAAAAGGAGATCAAGAACTTAAGTATTAAACAATGAAGAGACAGTAAGCAGAAAAGTTAAGAAACATGGCAGGGGCAAATACATGCATGGATATAGAGAGAATGAATTAGACCAGCGTCCTAAGAATATCCAACAGGTTTTTGACACTGAGAATAGCAATGTCTGACACTAAAACCTTGCTTAGAATGCCTGTCATTCTGGTCTTTTTGATGTGTGCTGCTTCTAATTTCATTTCATCTGTTACTATACTTTCTGTAATGTAAATATTCCTTTAAAAAAAGATTAATGAAAGAGAATAAGAGACAAGAAAAAATTCCATAGGACTGAACTGCTATAATTTTGTGTACGGTTAGATTTCTAAATTTCTGTGTAAAAATGTGTAACTGGTTTAAAAAAAAAATCATTCTATAGGAATTTAGTAGAATAGCAATGATTTATGGAAAATATCAGGTTCCATATTAATTCTAAGACATTTGATATTCAGAAAGACAGTGATGTTAAGCTCAAGTACCTATGTTATAGAGTAAAAATATCACCAACCATCTCTTCTGGATGGTTAGCAACTTATGATTGCAGATCAGAAAATTAAGGGAAAAGGAGGGCTATAAAGATAGCCAATATTTTAACCCTAGCCTTTCAAGGTCAGTGAGGACTCAGGACATAAGAGAACATGTTATGTAACAATGTGTAGCTCAGTGGTGTCCCAAATGTTCTTTTCAAGGAGATTATGAAGCCACAAAGTAAAGGGATCAATGCCTAAAGAGAGTCACCTAGGGAGAAAACATTCTCTCAGGCTTTCAGAGAGAGCAAAGTGGGCAAGCAATAGCTGTGATCCAGACAGCTGATTCTGACAAAAATTCTGCAAAATGTTCTACATGGTTTCAAGGTAAATCCTGAAGGAATTTGATTGACCCAATCAGGTACAAAAATTACATGTTTTGTTGTACAGGTCTTGCTTTAACTTGACCTTAACCATCCAGCAGTAAGTTTAACTACAAGGTACAAAAGGTGAAGCCAGATCAGTACGCTGAGATGTTAAAGGCTCAGGTCAGAATTATGAGTTCTGCTGATAGCACACTATTATTTTGGAATATTAGAATATACATATAAATACTTTCTCTTATTTAATGAGAAGAAATATTTGTACCAATATTGTTTAGAAAAGTTATCATGTCTGCATCTTGTACTCTGAACAACTACTGTAAAGACAATATTCATTGCATTAATTATTGTGGCTGTCCTACCAGCATGGTTTGAACCCATCTCATTGCTATTTCTTATTAAAAGTAATAAAATTAAAAATATAATTAAATATTTCACCACAAGAATTAATATAGTATTAAAATAATTAAAATTTTTTTTCACAATGCAAATATATAACATTTGCAAATTCTCTAGTTTGTTTACTGTCAAGAATATTTTCAATTAAAGAACTTTCATGTTGTCCTGTAGGACAGTGCATTGCTCTTGTGAAGTTTATTTAATGTTGATAGACAAAGATAGTCATTATTTATAAAGTGTAAGTGACAACTATAAGAATATCATTTTTGTGCTATGCTTATCATGCTTCTTAACCAAGGAAGCATTCAATAGGCACCTGTATCCTAAATTTATGAAGCTGTAGAAACAGAGCTATCCCAACTCTTGGTCTTAGATTTTCTAGTATGTGGAGAGAATAAGACGTTTTTTTTTTTTTTTTCTGTTTTCTTAAGCCAATTCGGCTACTCTAAATGCTCAATTCATGGTGAGAAATGTTCACAACTAATTCTAAAGCAGTCAAATTTTTCCTAAATAATTGCAGTTTAAGATTAATAGTTTATATTTTATCTTATTTAAAGTAAAAAAAAGAACTAAAAACATTTGATCATCTAAATATTTTTGGAAGTTGTGACTATCTCCCATATAAGTGTTAATTTTCATAAATGCTTACCAGTTATTTTTGTCAGTTTTCATGGTATAGTTAAATCCATTTCAGAGGTTGCCAAGTAAAACATATTAAAAGAAATAAAAATTGCTAAATGTGTCCCAAATTTCCTGAAGATAATAGAACATGAAAAATAAATGTTGTGTAGTTCTTTAAAGAAGCCAGTAATGTTTTGTTTGATATTTTTCAAAGTAGCTGAATTGCTTCTTGGACTTTTGGATATAGTCAAGTGTAGTAAATGACCTCATAGGTTTAAAACCAGAGATGTCACAAGAACCTAACCCCAACATAAAATCTCATCTATTCTCCTCTGCAGTGCCCCTCTATTATATGCTTCTCTGCCCTGGAGCCAGCTCAAAAACAATGCCCTGGAGCCAGCTCTGCCCTGGAGCCAGCTCAAAAACAATGCCCTGGAGCCAGCTCTGCCCTGAAGCCAGCTCAAAAACAATGCCCTGGAGCCAGCTCAAAAACAATGAGTAGAATACCTTAGGCTGCATTTGATGGGAAAATTTAGTCAGAGCTAAGAAGAACAAAATTCTGATAGAAATGCTGGTAAGGAGAAGGCTCTAGGAGTTTCTTCTGGGGAGAAGGACTGCATTTGTGGATGGACTCAAAAAATGTGTGCTAATGATTTGCAGAAAGTGTACTTGCACCTTGATCTAAGACACTTTGTCCAAGATTTAGATTAAGAGCAGCAAACATTAATTTGGCAGAAGAAATTTGAAAGCTGTCTAATATGTAGGTGGTGACATGGCTTTTCAGGGCTTTTATTCAGATCTATGTTGAAAATAAAGAATAAAAAGCTTAGCAGAATGATTTAAAACATTTTCAGTTTGGCCATATAGAAAGCTTCAGTAAATCTGTGAAATGGAAAGATGGTGCAGAGAAGATCTCAATTGCTAAAAAGCATCAGATTAGAAAATACAGGCTGAGGATATCAGAAAAAGCAGCAAGGCTTCAGCTTTTCCAGCCTCCAAGTTGCAAAAGTGAAAAAAAAAATTGCTTTAAGAAGCAAGCTTCACAGCACTATGTTACAGAATGAAAGCAACCTAGGTGATGGTCTAGAACACTCATTTATCAGAGTTGGGTTCAGAAAGTTTAGCAATCCAAACACTCAACTACTACAGTCAAGAGAGACAGAAGCTGCATTTAGCAGCAGATTTGGCATCATCCATGTCGTGGTTGGTTTTAGGTACATGCAGAATGGGAAAGTTGTGGGCTAGAAAGCCTTCCACCTGGATTTAAGCCAGAGGCCTGGGAGTTAAGACATGGTGCCTCTGAGAGGGCAATATGCATAACTGTGAGTGTGAGGCTAAAGGTGTAGTGGAGAATCCAGAATTTTAGAAAAGCCTGGAAAGCAGATCATCTGAGGAAAACTGTAAGGAGGGTGCAGAGCCAACCCAAGAAAGAAGACAGGGAGCTAAAACCACTAGAAATGCCATAGAAGCCAAGCTGCCAAGCATTTTGAAAATCACCAATTGCTATAGATTGCCTGAATTTCTGGAAGTTCAACAGAGGCCCTCAATGTTGTTTTGTTGGATTCTGGACTTTCAGCAATGTTAAAATTTTAAGAACTTGGAAAATACTTAGACAATAAATGTTTTTTTGTGTAAAGATATATATATATATATATATATATATATATATATATATATATATATATATATATATATATATATATCTTTGAGGATCCAAGGGTAGATTGCTATCATTTGTGTCTGGATTTCCCCCCATATCCTCATTTCGTAATTATTAGAGCTTTTTCAGAGAAGGCTGAATGCACAGCGTGTGATTGACCCATGGTGCAGTGCTAGGATTAACTGTGCTAGGATTAAAGACCGAGTGATTGCTAAATCGCTTCATTGCCTAGATTGTACCACCCTATTACCAGTAGACTGGATTTAGTATAAGGGACAGAAAGAAGTTTTTCTTGACCTCTCTTGTTCCTTTTGCTACCTTGTTGGTGCCAGGAATTGGTCTCCTCAACACCACTCTGCCGTCCTCTATCACTTTGCCTTGTAGATGGCCAACTATGGACTGAAACCACTACAAATTGTGAGCTAAGTAAACCTTTACCTCTCTGACACTGAGTGTTGTGTATTTTGTCTCAGCAATGAGAAAAGTAACTGAGACACCATTGTATTGTCCATAGAAATAGATGATGTTTATCAGTAGTCATTTGAGACATGCAAATCAAAACAACAGTGAGATTCAATTTCATTCCTGAAAGAATGGCTATCATAAAAAAATCAACCAATAACAAATGCTGGTGAGTTTTTTTGTGGGAAAGAAACCCTTTTCCATTCTTGCTTTGAAAATAAATTGGTACAGACACTGTAGAAATCAGAATGGAGATTTCAAAAAACCTAGAAGTTCCATTTGACTCAGCTGTTCCTCTATCAGGTGTCTTCCTGAAAGAGTTAGAAGTGTTATACTACAACCACGTTTGTTGGAACACAAAGATATAATAGGTAAAAGTTGGAAATAGCCTATATGTCCATCAACAGGTGGATGGATAAAGAAAATGTAGTATTTATATCCAGTAAAATGCTACTATTCAATAAAGGATAAACTAAATTTAGCTAAATAGATGGATCTTGAGACTATCATTTTAAGTGAAGAAATTTGTACAAAACTAATCTGTACTTTGCTACAGAAAACATTGGATAGCCATAATTTTTAATCCTTTTAGTACTAGTTCTAATTTGTAGAATGAGGACTATAACTCTTTTGTAATGTAACTGTTATAGTTTGAGGTTTTGTGAGGGTAACAGTGCAATGCAGAACACATTTTCTAAGATGATTTTATAACAATTACCTAGAGAACCATATGCTAAGAGACTGCAGGAGATCTATCCACATGATAAAGAGCAAAAATACACCTAAGGATCTGAATCCCATGATAATGTCCTGCATGAGTCCAGATGAAGTACCAGAGTCCCTAACAGTACCCACCATGAGTCCAACCAGAAGCTTAGAGTCCATGACACTTCCTGTCATAAAGACAACTGGAGAACTAGAGCCAAAACCAATGTCTCAAGCAGGCTTGATTCATGCGTCTGTGCTGGGAAGACCCAAAGGAATGGTAGAAGCCAGAAAGTCTGTGTCGGTGGAAAGAAGGATCTCTACTAGAAGACGGAGCGATCTGAACTGGAGCTAGGAAGCAATGTGCAAAATAAAAACCAAACCTTCCCCCAAAGCCTTCCAAGGCAACAGTGAGGTCTGGAGCTCCTCAAAAGATGAGGACAGTGAGTTCTCATGAAGGAAGCCAACATGACAACCTTCTGCAAGAGGATGAGGAATGTACCCTTTTCCTCTCCAGAGTCACGAAATGATGGTCAAAGGACCAGTACTTACCCAAAGTTGACCATAGAAATGTTCAGTGCCATCAAGGCCCCAAGCTCCTTCAAGGAAAAGAACAGCCAAGTCCAAGGAAAGCCAGCATGGTAAGCTCCTCCAGGAAAACCACCTGCTTTCAATAGCTTCCCTAACCCCTCCTCTTTTTCTTTCCCAGTTCTCCCTCTTACACTGCTGGCAATAATCCTTGGGCAGGACTCCCACACCTAATACCAATCTAGTTCAGTTCAGCTTAGTGCAACAAGTTGATCACCAGTTGTCTGTCTTCCACAGTAACTATAAGAATAGTTCATTCCAAAACAAATAAAACTCAAATAATCTGTGAAAAAAATGTGCAACACTTCAGCGCTATATATAAGTGTGTGTGTGCATATATAAATGTACAGACACGTATATATTGATACATATATATGTATCTATATATAAACACATATAGGGGCCCGGCAGGCACCTGCTTAGGAAAGCTTAGGTGGCTGCAGGGACCGCGGTTTGATCCCTGGCTCCACATGCTGTGCCAGCCTTGTCCTCAGGGCAGGCTGAGCCGGCCATAAAAATAAATAAACAAACAAAAGTTCTGAAACAAGAAAAAGAAATAAAATAAAAAAATTCTTAAAAAAATAAAATAAAGCATAAAATATAATGGAAGTATGTTGCTTACATATAAGTTTGATTTGCCCTATTTCTTTTCCATTATTCTCAGGCCTCCAGCAACCTTCTTCCTGTTACAGTGAGCTTACAACACAACCTCAAATAGTTCTGTATGTCCTCAGCTCACTGGAGCCTCTTTAGTTTCTGTGCACTGGTTAAAGTTACACTCGTAATTAAAACAAAACTTTAGTACATAACTACACTGCTGACTCAGACAAACAAAATAAATAGACAATACCAGGCAGATAGCTCCATGGCCTAAGCGCCTGTCTGCCAAGCACAAGGACTATCTCAGGTACTGCATGCCTTTCCGCTCTGGAAACTTTGGCCATGCTGTGTCAGCCGAGAAATATGGTACAGCACACTTGTCACCCAGCACTAAGACATGCACATTACTACATATCTGAGCTGCAGGAGACCCTGTAACAATTAATTAATTTAAAAAAAATTTAGAACACTTATGATTATAAACTTCAAGAAGGCTCTTAATGTACCTGGTAAAAGAACAGTTTCTCCAGTTTCCTACAGGAAATGTACCTACTTTTTACTTCTTACAAGAATAGTTTCTGTATTTTTTGTTTAAGTTCTTCCCTCTTGTTCTCTGTTCTTGGTTTCAGCAAATAATCTTACTTTTTCGAGTATTAAGAATATTGAAGTTATGATTAAGATAATAAAAACCTCAACTCTCTGCATCTTTCTTCGCTTCTGCCTGTACTTTAATTGGAGATAAATTATTTATGAACCTGTCTATAACAGCCTCTCTCATTGTGTATTGCATCGCGCCATGTCTCACTGTAATGTCAGTGCTGCTCCCTTACGACTACTGAGTATAATTTGCTGATGAGGTTTTTGGTTCTCATTAAAGCCAAACTGCATCATACTAATTTGTAAACCTGTCTTATCTCCTTCACATTCTCAAATACATTCAGATTATTTTGTTTTCCATAGTATTCAGTATTTGTAGGATGTTTCATTATTAAATATGTTTATGGTTTATTTTCTCCAATGGGTCCCAAATGTATAGATATTTTGAACCTATTCATTCAGTCATGCTTAGAACAATGTGCAGTAAATTTTAAATTACTTGTTAAATGGATAGCTTATCAATGAGACATAATTACAATGGAAAAATAGACGTACAAAGAATGCCATGCATATAGCAAATATGAAGTTGTGATTTCAAGCAATGATGTCACTGTTTTTGTGGCTCTGATTACTGTCCTATAATTCCAGTCACATAACCTTGCAGTTCCTGGATCTAATCAAGCATTTTAAGAAGGAATTTTTTTTTTTAATATGCTTGTTATGAGAGGAGAACCATAAAGGAGCCACACAATGCCCAGGGCCTCAGTTCAGTTTCCGCATTTGGTTGTTCCAGAGAAGCTAGAGAAATCTCTCACTGCATTACAAAGCTTCTAAAATCTCATATACTTTTAGAGCTTTTGTACCACTGATATAGTAGAATTGTCACGGAAGTAACAAATACCATTAAAAATTCATTAAACTTGAAAATAATTGAACTCTTTTTTTAAAAAGTTGCTAAACCACTATAAGATTTTCAAAAGCAAAATTCTGAACTTTGGCAGTTAAATAAAAAGCTGAACTGTTTTGATCTAACCACCCTTCATTTGTTAAATTAGGATCTTTATTTTGTGCATGTGTTTACATAAAAAAAATGTTTTCTTCAACCCTGAATTTAAAAATTCTTAGACTGTTACTTTTGAGGAACTCAAGTTCACTCCTAATTGGACTATGATGGATGGATCAGAATAAATTTACAAAAGTGATACACTATCATTCGTAAAAATAATTTTCCAATAAAATGGATGTGGAACCCATAGAGAACACTGCTTATCCTTTTTCTCAAATATGAATGTGAAATATTAAATATAATATCTTTAATGCTGTGGTCATATGCCATCATATTTCTGAAGTGAAGTAAGGACAATTATAAGATAGATATTTGAATGTAAGATATATGCAAATTGTTGGACTTCCTTATACACTCTAAAAGGAAATTAAGCTTAAAAGTACCCATCCCTCATTTTCTATGCTAAACCTTCTAAGATACGTTTTATTTCTACAAATATTTTCTAAGAAGCTTTTGGCTTTCCTAGTTATTTAAGTTAAAAATTAGATAAGAACTTAATCTGAAAAGAAGTCCTACACTATTTTCAAAGAAGTATGGAGGATTTTTAGCCCAGCAACCAGGCCCAGCATGTAAGTGGAACCACCTGGGACCTGCCAGAAGCTCATTCCACTGAGCATCAAGGCCTGGCATATGAGTGGAATTTCATCCATCGGACAGACCCCAGGTGGAAAACTGGAAGAACTCCCTGCAGGCTAGAGACAGGACACACCCAGATGATCCAGGAGCAGAACATCTTTCCAGAGTGGCACAGCAGGTTCACCTCAAAGGGCTGGAATACATAGAAAAGGAGCACAGCAGCCAGTAGCCAGACCCAAGCCACACCCACCTGGATGAGTTTGAACTTGATAGATCCAGATCTGGTACCAAGGTGTCAACTCTACTAAATCTCTACACAAAAGATAAGAAATCAGGGCTTCACAAAATGACAAAGTAAAGGAGCAAACATATGCTCTCAGGTCCCAAGGCCACCCAGAAAAATGTAGGGGACAATAGTATAGAAGAAATTGGAAATCAAACAACTGAAATCTCTGAAATAATAGTGTCTGAAGTAAAGAAAGAACTGCAGAAATGTATAGAGGAAATCATATCAGAAATAATTTCTGAAGTAAAAAATAACTATAATGAAAGTAGCATTAAGTGCTTTCAAAGAAGACATGGATACAAAAGTAAAGAAGAATAGAAAAATGAGGAAATCCTTAAATAAATAATATGGGAAAGTAATAGAAGGCACGAAACACATTCAAAGTGCTATACAGGAAATTAAAACCTCAATGACAAGCTGCCAAAATCATTTGAGTGAAAGTAAAAATAGACTTTCAGGCCTTAAAGACACCATTGCAGCTAGTGCAAATGTAAGAAAAGATCTCAAAAAAAAAAAAAAACTTAGGACGCAGAAAAAATAATTAAACATCTTCAAGATGATGCAGAGATGAACCATGTAAGATAATAGGCATAAATGAGAAAGGAGTCAATGAAAATGATATGAAAAAGAATATGGGCAAAAATAATAGCCAAAAACTTCCAAAATATAGGGAAACAATTTGAGATTCAGTAACTGAAGCATGTAGAACTCTAAATAACATCAACCCAATTAAAATCAAATCCAGACATATAATAATCAAGATCCCAAAAATTCAGCACAGGAACTGAATATTCAAAGCTGCAAGAGAAAAGAAGCAGATCATATTTAAAGGAAAGCCCATCAAAATAACGGCAGATTTCTCTTTACAAACCATCAAGTCAAGAAGAGCATGGAATAAAGTACTACAAGTCTTGCAAGAAAACAAATTCCACCCAGACTGATATACCTTGCAAACTTCCCCTTCAAGTTTAATTTGAGAAGTGAAATACTTCATGGACAAAGAACAACTAAAGTATAACATGATGACAAACTCAAACTTACGTAATTTACTAAAAGATAATCTAGAGAGGGATCAAAATCACCACAGCTCCATGAAGAAGAATGGAAAGAACCCACCAAATAGGACAAACAATTAAACACAGGAGAAGTCAAATACAACATCAGTATTTCAACTATTCTTTTGCATGCAGCAGCAATATATTTCCATCTGCATATTCTACAAAAGGATTTCTCCTGCAACCTATGGGTCACGATTCTGTATGGGTCTATAAGGTGGATATCAAGGAAATAGCAGTAGCTCAGACCCACAAGTGACACCTGGTCACCAGTAAGCATCATGGACACTATGTCCATGACATACTAGAACCTTGTATGATATCCTATTTCCAAAATATTAGAAGTTCTGGTCATATATTTGCCTATCCAGCATTTATGTCATGTTTTATTCTTTGTAGCTCTTTACTACCATGGAAACATTTTCATAGTTTTTATTTTTATGTATATTAATCTACCGAAATGCTATTCAAGTATTCTGAATTGATTACAGATTTGTACATATGATACACAGCATTCTGGCCTCTAAGTTGCACTCATGTTTTGATTTGAACTTTGGAATATTGTTTTTGAAATATTTAATTTAACTTTAATTAAATAATATTTAATTTTCTGAATATTATTTAATTATAATTTTTTTTATGATTCATACTTTATCTTTGACTTATATTTAAAAGACATTTTATGACATTTTCTCCTAACATTAGAATCTCTAAAAAGAAAAAAAAAAAGATATATATGTATACACTAGAGAGGTAGGATAGATAAACAGCTATTTTCTCTTAGTTTATTGAGGGTAAAAGTTTCTATTAATATTGTTTAGACAAGATATCAGGTCTGCATCTTGTCCTCTGAATAACTACTATGAAGACTGCAATATGCATTGTATTAATTATTCTAACTATTCTACTAATTTGTTTTGAAACTGCTTCATTGCTATTTTATTTTTTCTCATTAAAATGAATTAAAAAAAATAAAAATGCCAAAAAAGAGAAGCATGAAGATTTCTCAGAATAATTAAGCACATGAATTCCATCTGACTCAGCTATTCACCTTCTAGGTACCATCCTGAAAGAGTTAATTTATCACATCACAACAGAACATGCTCACCAATAACATAATAGCACAGTAATTCATGAAAGCTATGTGTTGGAAATAGGCAATATACCTATCTATAGAGGAATAGATAAGAAAATTTTGCATTTACATACACTAAACTATTACTCTTCCATGAGGAAAACATATCATATGTATGAAGATGGATATACTTTGAGATAGTAATGTTAAGTGGAATATATCAGAAACACAAGCTTAAATACAGAAATTTTCACTTTTATGAGAAACCCAAAATGGACATAAAAAGCAAAATAAAGTCGAAGATGATAAGAAGTAGTGAATTTTACCTTTTTCAAAGGAAAAGAAGACCAACTGGTAGAGGGGTACAAAATAGGAAGGAAAGGGAATACAAAAGGAATCAAAATGCTCTATGTAGAGGTACTAATATTAAGTGTACACAAGGGATGCAAACATTACGCATTGCAAACGTGCACAAAAAAGAAGGTTCAAGAGATAGATGGAGGTGCAGGGAAATAGTTCGGCAGAATTGGTGCTTGCCTGGCAAGTGCAATGACCTGAGTTCAATCCCCACTCCCACAAAAAAAAGAGAGAGAGATATATGGAGAAAATGACCTTGAGATATATTGTGTACAGTTCCTCATAAGGAATGTTAACTATGTACAACCAACATTTACTAATGAAAAGTAGTATTACAATAAATGACTCCCAAAGCAAGTGAAAAAAGTAAAACAAGTATAGAAGGCTATAGGGGAGAAATCCAACCATACTACTAGTATGCACCCTTATGCTTCAGGGAAAACTATACATCATAGGAAAAGTGAGAATGAAATCCTTTTTATAAGAAACTTCCTTCAATTTCAAGCTTCACAATTAAACAAGTGAATAAAATCATTATGTTCTGACAATAGGAATAATTCATGATAAAGAGGATAATTAATTAAAGGGATATCACATCTCACCCATCATATCTCATGTTCAACAATATCTAGTCAAATGATATGAAAGTGATATGCAAAAAGAAATGAACCTGAAAAGATTTCAATAATCTTTCCTCAATAATTAGTAGAGCAAGCAGACAGAAAACCAGATGAAATATTTTCTGCTTTTAGAGACTCTGTCACCTAAGATCACCTAGCTATCATTAACTCTTTTTTTTTTTTTTTTTTTGGCTTTTTGAGACAGGGTCTCACTGTGCAGTTCAGGCTGGCTTTAAGCTCACTTTTGTAGCCCAGGCTGGTCTCAAACTCGCATCGATCCTCCTGCCTCAGCCTCCCGAGTGCTGGGATTACAGGCGTGCGCCACCACGCCCAGCTTCAAACTCTTGATATTCTAATGGTGCAATGAAATATTTTCAAACATATGACACATTTACCAAGCTATACCATGTAGTAGGGCTTAAATCATCACTCCAAAATATATTCAAATTTTGGAATATACACTTTTGATCCTGAATTAGCTATCTAGTGTTTGACAATAAATTATCGTCCAAATATAGTTGTTGATTTGTTATCTAAGTTTTGTGGTCAATACTTTTGGGTGTTGTTGAAACTTTAGTAAGGGGTCATTCCAAAATGAAAAATTTATTGGGAATTGAGGAAGAATCTTTTTTTCAAACTCACTGGTCAAGTCATTAGCTTTTTTCTTAGCTTCTTATACACTGAAAATTAGTTTGGAAATGCAAGTCACTTATAATAGGTAAAAACAGATGAAATAATATGGATTATTACTACTTAAATATTTGTTATAAATCTGTCTTATTATTATATTCTGTTACTGTGACTAAATGCCACAGGCTGAAGAATTTAAAACGTCATCGATTCTGCTTTTCTGGATCCTAGAACATTGAATAGGATGGTTCTGGCATTTGTTCAGTATCTAATGACGTACCTTGTTTGTTTGTGACATCTGAAGGAGCATCACATTACAAGACGGAGCCAATTCCAGACATAGAACAAAAGTACTTTCTACCGCAGACCCACACTCATGATTATCCAGCAATATACCATTACAAAATTCACTAATTCATGATCAGATGATCTACTCATAAAGGCAATGCCCTACTGACATGATCAACACTTAAGAGCTTCTACATAAGTTCACCTCCAAGTACATGTGTTAGCGTTTCACAGCTGGGACAAAATACCAGAGAAAACAATTCAAGCAAGAAAATATGCCAAATTGTAGTATCAGAGGTTGAAACTCATGATTGCTTGGCTGTTGCTTCTGGGCTGGTGGTGAAGTAGAACACAACGGCAAGGAGCACAGTATGGAGACAAGCTCCTTGCCTCAAAGCACCTGGGAGAAACAGAGGAAGACAATGTGGCAAAGTGCTCTTCAGCCAATGAGCAAGCACTCACTGGCTCTGACCAGACCAGAGCCTGCCTCTTAGCATTTGGACCATATGCATATAGTGCTGTTCCATAGGGATCAATGTTGTAATCCATATGACTTGGGAAAGCACTTTAGATCAGAATCAGAAAAGTTCCTTACAGCAAGGTTAAACTTCAAGAAGAGTTTAGAAACACATGAACCCTAGCACTCTCATACTACAAGTAGTGTTTCACCAGAATGAAGAGAAATATGTATTAATGTGCTAGAGAGCAAAGCCATGATTATACCTAAATATATATGAACAACCAGTTATTGAGAAAAGCATGAACAATTAGTGGAGAACTGAGTCTTTTAAATGAGTGGTGCTGGAACAAAACATATAAAACAGGAATAAGAACAGGAAGCTGAAGTCACACATTTAGAATCACTTTCTTGTTTCACTTTAAGAACCAGCTCCACGACCAGCCAAATAGCTGAGCAGATGAAAGCACCTGCAAGCAGGAGCAGGGGTTAGGGGTTCAATTCTTGGGCCTGATGTGCGGGCCCTGCACCTGTGCTGAGACAGCCATTGAGACCGGGCATTGTGGCATGCACCTATAATCTCAGCACTTGGAAGGCTGTACAAGGGAGAATCACTATAAGTCTGATCTAGTAGTGAGATCTTGAACACCCTGTAGACCATTTCTTAAATACAGAAAAGAAAGAAAGAAAGAAAAAAAATGAACAAGCTCCAGCTTGTCCCTCTATTGCACGGACAGTTTGCTTTTGGTTTTATATTCAGGTTTTGGCTTACTGTATCATTAACTTATTATTTATTTTCCTGTACTGTTTCTGAGATACTGTTTCTCACTTTAACACTCAGCACATCAGTGATATAATAATATATACCCACTTATATAATATAAATATATTATAATAAAATATATATTCACTATAATATATATTTTTCATTCTCACAATGAACTTCAATATATTGGTGCAGCATTAGTTACTACAAAATTAGGAAGACTGCTATAATTTTAGACCATCCATTTATGATAGTCCCTACCATTTATAAAATCAAAAGATATAAAAAGTTGTTGTAAATTATGGAAACCAAAAAATATCCTGTTCATTATTTTCTTAGCATGAAACATTTAATTGGAGATACACCTAAAAATCCAACAAAGTAGTATTGAGTGATTTTTGACACCTTGGACAATTTTCCAAGCCTCATTTATTAGATCTTGAAAGTTTAGTAAGATTTTTTTTTTAAAGGTTGGATTTTAAAAGTAACTTTGCATGGGTGCAGGAGAGATAGCTCCATGGCACAAGTTCCTGCCTGGTAAGTGCAAGGTCATGAGTTCAAACCATGGTTCCACAAATAAATAAATAAACAAACAAATAAATAAAACTTTGCTTTGTAAAATATATCATAGATAAAAAATTATTTGTACCAGATAGTATCTTATTCTACATTTGAAGTAATGTATTTACTCTAAAATATTCTCTGTTAAATATCAAATACAGCATTATAGCAACAAATGGTCTAGTTCTGCCACTTAGACATAAACATCACTTTTTGGCTACTGTCATATATATCCTGAATTACAACTAATATTCTTCTCTTGGAACTATGAAACATAGTGAGAGTTGAAAATAAAAAAATGAAAATGGAAAAATAATTTAGTCATTTCCAATGCAAATTTACATACATGTCCCCTCATTAGCATGTGTGCGCTTCCAGAATGATTTGTGTTTCAGGAAGATGACTAAAAATCATTTGATATAGCAAAGCATCTGTTGTGCATATACAGGGGCATCATTCAACTTGAGCGAAAATTTACTACATGCATCAAAGTGACATTACAAAGGCTGCAAAAAACAACAAATGGTGAAATATTATCTCATGTATTGTACTAGTTTAAAGATGTTTACGATGGCAATGCAGCCATGTTAAAAACATTTCATCTGTTTAGATTCCAGTTTGCAAATATGCCATATATTTAAGTTCAGTTTTCATAGTACATATTTTTAATAATTAGAAATAGCAAGGAAATCATGTTCTATGCAGTTTTCAAGAACAGTTTTGTACCAGTCCCTTACTTCCTAACACCTTGATCTTAAATCTAAATATCGTACTGTCTTCAGTGCATATTTTCTAAAACATTTACTTGTGCAGAAAGTAACAGTTTGTTTGTACTCAAAGTATTACGTGACATATAAAGAAAAAGAGGAAAAATAGTTTTGGTTTCTTTTTACATATTATGGCCAGCTCAGCCTGTCCTGGGGGTGGGCCTGTCATAGCATGTGGTGCTGGGGATCAAACCACAGACCCTGCAGTTGCCTAAACTTGCCTAAGCAGGTGCTTTAGACAGCTGAGCCATCTTACCACCCCCAAGAGAAAAACTAGTTAAGGAAATAAACAAATAAATGAACTGAAACTGCACTGACACCAGGGAAGCAAACTTTGCTGTTTTTCAGTGGTGAATTTATAATTCTAACACTATTTGAATGTTGCTTCCAAAATTATTCAAAATGAACATATTTTAATCAAAAATATTTCAATTGCGTTTATTCATGCACCTAATTTTTTATAAGATAGCATGGATGATTTTTGTAAACAGTACATAGCATGAGAGGCGTGCGCATGGTAAACATTAGGAATTTGAAATGTTCATTGTAGAAGAAGACACACACACACGCGCGCATGCATGTGCGCACACACACATTTTAAGTGAAATGGTCAGAACCCTACTTTCCATAAGCATTAATAAAAGTGAGGTGTTCTAGAAGTAGAGTTGATTTAAGACAAAAAAAAAAAAAAGAAAAAAAATAATAGAGAATAAAAGAAACTTTCTGTTTTTAACTTTTTAACTGTAACCAAATGCTGGTGTATTTATTATTCTAGTTGGAGTAATATGATAAAAATTACATCGACTTAAGGGAGTATTTAGTTTATAAACACATCTGTATTATATATGTGAATATAATGTTCATATATCACTTTGCTTTTTCTTCTAAAGAGTCTTGTCACCTCGAGTTAGGTTTTGACTCAGGGAACAAACACTCCCAAGGCTGTTTTTCAAGGTGGCTCATATTCAGAGATACACTGACAAAATCCAACTCCGTGTAGGACAAAGCTGATGGAGTATTTCCATGCTCGAGGTTCTCATAACATCAGCTACAGTCTGTAACTACAGAGCAGCCTTAGCTCAAGCTACCCCTACAGCCAATGCTGCTTCTTCCTTTACTGTTGTGTGGGTGTTGATCCCAAATGAATACTATGTATGACGACCTCTATCTCACTAATTTTTTTGTTAGAAGCAAACTAGTTGTAGTAGTCAAAAAGTGTGATGCAATAAAAAAGTGTAAGAATGTAAGGTTCTAATGTTGAGTCTCTTGCCTCCCTGGTGGTAATCAGGAATTCTTCACTGATGTGTGAAACACTCAGACACCCTGACGCAGGGAACTGAACACTTCTCGAAGTTCACTGAAGTCAAAACTATACTCAAGGAATTAATATGACATAGACACATGAATAAACACATTAGCTACTGTAATTTATATGACATTTACAGAGCACAACGGAAAAAGTAAGCACATAAATATTTGACTATTGGGTAGGGCTAAGTACCATTAAGAGTCTGGAAAAATGCAACAATAAGCTGGAGACGATAGATAGTTGAAAATCTAGTGCAAAACCCAGAGGATCTGTTAGCAGCACTAAAGTGACTCTCATCCTACAGCTAGACAGCAAATAAAGCCAAGGTTAGGCTTATAAATAGAAAAAGATTAAATTTAACAAAAGCATTTGTTTAGCCAAGGTCTGGACCACCGATGAGGAGCTATGGAAATCTATGTAGCTCCATACATCCCCAGAGCCAAGTTCTTAACTATATCTGCAGTATCTTAGTGGGAAGAGAGAACCAGCATGTGTGCTAAGAGTGAACTCTCTTATGCTTGAACTCCGTGAGGAGGCTTCTCTGTAAGACAACTGTTCCAATGTGACACCCCCTCAAACTGTCAAAATAAAGTTACAGTGTGAGCCAGCAATTCCTGCCTTAGGTGTCTCTCCATAGACCTGAGAACATATGCTCATGAACACATAAGTCTGTGTTAATGACAATTTAAAATAATTGCTAATAGCTACAAAGTAGAAAACATTTGAACGAAGGGATTGAAAAAAGACATACATCATTGTGAAAATCATTTTTAAATGTTCTTATTTTTACTTTATTCTATTCCTAGAACCACCTCTTTCTCTGAGGCGATCTAAACTGACTTCCTCTTTTGGAAAGTTCTCTTTAGAAATACAGGACTGAGTGCTCGGTGTATGAGTGGTGCTGTTCTATCAGTATGGCTCTGCTATATGCCTGTAGTGCATGCCTGTCAGTGTAAAGAGATGTACATGTATAACTCTTTCT
Organism: Myocastor coypus; assembly: GCA_004027025.1. Classification (NCBI taxonomy): domain Eukaryota; kingdom Metazoa; phylum Chordata; class Mammalia; order Rodentia; family Myocastoridae; genus Myocastor; species Myocastor coypus. Next base: position 10,124 of record PVJA010028364.1, on the reverse strand, counting down.
GGAACTACTTATGTACCTATCAGTCATCTATTTATCTAAAAAGTTCCTTCTACCCTGTTGAGATCTTCTCTTGAAGCCACAGTAACAAGACAAATGTTTACAGATTTCCTTAACATAAGGTTTACATGACACAGAAGACTTCCGAAGGAAGACCACAAGATGTGGCTCAATTTGAGTGCTGTTGACGTGAGTCACAGGAGAATGTGATAGGAAACAGATACAAACTAAGTGTGGTAAACTGGGAGAAGTTTAGGAAAGACTTTTCAGTCACATTTTCTCTCAGTCCCTGAAGCTTTACAAGTAAATATACTCCTTTCCATCAAGCATAAAGAGAGTACCTCTCACTGGAGATTTTAGGAAAGTGAAAGTTCATTCTGAATTCATCCTCAGCATATCACTTCTCAATTTCTTCAGTTTTATAATATTCAACGTGACAAAGGGCCATAGCTTGGAATATTGTGTTCTGAAACCTATAGATATATAACAAATCAAAATAACTTTATACCCGGGCATGGTGATGCACGCCTGTAATGCCAGCACTCGGGAGGCTGAGGCAGGAGGATCGGTGCGAGTTTGAGACCAGCCTGGGCTACAACAGTGAGCTCAAGACCAGCCTGAACTGCATAACAGGACCCTGTCTCAAAAAGACAAAAAAGATAACTTTATGCATGATTCTAACTCTAAAATTAGGGAATTCAGGACAGACTTATCTGAAATATGGTACTTGACATTTACAAAATAATGGAAAGCAGAAAGTTTACTACTTTTCCTTTTTATTTCTTTCTTGAGACCCGTCATAAGATATTGATTTGTGTCATTTATATACCCAAGGAAAAATAATACCCGAGTGTCATAAAAGACAAGGAAACAAAAGAATGTGAAAATATGTAATTGCTTGAATACTTCAGTTTATTAAAATTTGTCTGTCTCTTCTACGTATGTTCTTACCTCTTTCACATGTATAGGCTTATCCATCAAACTCAGAACCAAATATACACAAGTTTGCCTGTGTTTTCATTTTCTTAATGTGGTGCATTAATTAGTGGTCAATTTGTAACACCCAAGTGAACTTAATCAGCACGGTGCTGGGTGAAGGAGGCCCATCCTGAAGACTGCTGCCAACAATTACGGTTTGTGCCTAGTATTCCTTCCCAAAAGCATCATGTAGTTATGGGGAAGACTTCTAAACATTGTGATAAATTCACAATCCAGTGCTGAGATTATGGGTGTGTGCGCTGCTGGGACTATGGGTTTGAGTGCACCACACAGGCTGGGACTGTGCAGCTATACTGACTGCAACATAAGAGAGACAGACTTGCTTTCTGCTGCCATTACTCCTTTTTGCTCTTGTTTTGCATCTTGCCGCTGCCATGAAAGGTTGCTCTCTGCCCTATGTCATTCTGTCGTGGAGCCAGGCACGTATGGACTAAAACCCACACTGACTGTGAGCTAAGTAAACCTTTCCTTCCTTCATTTTGGGTGCCAGGTATTTGTCCCAGTAAGGAGAAAAGAGTAACCGAGATATCAACAGCATAATAAGCAGAAATGGAGGAAAATGTACTGTGTTGTTGACTGCCTTGGACATACTTGTCCTGGTTTCCTGTTATGAATTCAACTGTTCTCATTGTCAGAAGAACTCAGGTACCTGCTATCACTGAGTATGGCTGTGGTTCATTTCAGGGGAGCTCTAGTCCTCATCTGAGGGTCACTTCCTGGCACCAGTGGAGGTCGCTCTGACTTTTGGCACAGGTCCTTGCTCCTAGTGGTATAGATTTCCTATCTTCACCACTGATCTTTAAGCATTCTCAGCACTGATCCATGTTACAGACTTGAAGGAGACATTGCTGTGGGCTCTAGGACTCCAGCTGGACTTGTGGAGGTCACTGCCATGAGCTCTACATCTTTAGAAGGGCTCAGCAGGACAGTGCTGTGGGGCTTCCACACGCAGCTGGATTCTTTAGGTCTCTAGTGTGTGGGCAGATTTCCGGCATACTTTTTCACTTTAATCTTTAACCTAATACTGTAAAATAAGCCTGTAAATTATGTTGTATATTAAATCTTTTGCCTTGTGAAGCCTGACTACACTTCCTGTGTTACATAAAATTTTAATAAATATACATGATTTGCTTTTGATAGTATCTTTTACAGGTGGTTAATGAAGAAATGCATTTTTCTTCTTCATAAATGCAAACATTTTAATTTTATCTCAACTATTTATACATTTTCCATTTGGCCAAAGTAATTTTCATGTAATAATCTTTAAGTAATTTTCATATTTCCCCTATCTCAGGTAAAAAGACTTTGCATTAGACAGTGTTTAATTACAGAGTCCTGTCTTCTTTCCCATAAAATATATAGCAAATAAAATCTTCACGTAAATTGTTTATGCAAAGTTCATGTCCTCCTAATTCTTCAGGGATCTTGTCATATATATGTAATACAATTAGGTTAAATTTTGAGAATTTATTTTATTTTGTTTCACTCTAGGTTATTAACATCTGCTCACTATGTGGCTCAGACTCACAGCGATCCTCCCATTTTCAGCTTCCCCAGCACTGGGTTTACAGGCATACACCACCATGCCCAGAATGGTGGCCAGCTCAGCGCACCAAGGCAGTGCCAGTGTGGCATGTGGTGTCAGGGATCAAACCCAGGTCCCTGAGCTTGCCCAAGCAGATGATAAGTCTGATGATCTATCTCACAGGCCAAATTCTGAGAATTTATATTTCATGATGTAATGGACCTTTGATATTCTGGAATAAATATTTAATTAGCATTCAAAAATTCTTAATGGCATTATTGCTGTATGAATTTTGACAAAGTACACATAGAGTTCGATCCAATGCCTACCACTGCATACTACACACCGCTCTTGCATCTTACTATACTTACGGTGGAAACTTCCTGGAAATTATTCCATCTTTTGTCTTCCAGTCTTTGGTGGCCATTTATCAGGTTTATGTTTTTATCCCTGTCATCCTATAAATGGGAACTCCTCCCTCTGCTCCTGTTCCTCTAGATGATTGATTTTATTTCCTGTGACAGAGTCAAAAAAACCTGGATCGAGTATCTTGTTACCTCTTGCAAGATTTTTCTACCTTCAAGTGTGTAACAGAATGACATTTCCCAAAGTTCTACTTATAAAGATGCAAAGAGATATAATTTGCATAATTTGACTATCCTCAAGAAATTGACACTGTCCTCTCCATCCATAATAATCCTTAAGTAACTTGTCAGGTGCTTTAGTTATAGTCTGATATTCTAGGTTGCATCTACTTCAGATACGGATACTTAACAATGTCCTTCCTAGGAAAAGCAACAGTCTGTTGTGCCTTTTTTTTTTACGAGAATATAGTTATTTACCGAGAGTAGGATTAAATTAAATCATTTCCTCACAAATACAGAAGGAAACAACTTTATGAAGAATAACAGCTTATGCACAAAATAGCAATAAATAAAATATTGTTGGGATAAAATATCAGCTAGTATCTATCTGATTTTGATTTTGGAAATATATTTATTTTTATTATGTTTAATAAGAAATAACAAGCCAGGCATGGTGGCTCACGCCTGTAATCCCAGCACTCGGGAAACTGAGGCAGGAGGATTGGTGTGAGTTCGAGACCAGCCTGGGCTACAAAAGTGAGCTCAAGGCCAGCCTCAAATGCATAGCGAGACCCTGTCTCAAAAAGACAAAAATAAAAAAAAAGAAATAACAATGTGATAGTTTTAAAACACATTAGTAGTACATTCCCAATATTTGATACAATGCATATTGTTTTTCTCCTAGTAGTTATACAGAGTACAGTGTGTAGACACAATAATTTTTCTAATCATTATTGACACAAAAAATTCTCCTCATTGAAATGAAAGTAGCTGTACACATAATCCAGTATTCCATGATCTCAGTGAGTTATTGGAAAAACTAGCAATGTTGGAAACTGTTTATATGTGCCTTTTACAGCTCAGAATACTAATCTATTTTTATGTTTTATGCCTCGTGGTTAAACATTTCTGCTGGGTGGTTAAGGGCAAATTAAAGAGAGACCTGTATAACAAAAAATGTAACTTTTGTATCTCCCAAGGTCAGTCAAATTCCCTCAGGATTCACTTTGAAACATGTACAGTTCTTGCTAGAACTTTTGTCAGTGTCAGCCATTGGGATGAATCATGGCCAATACTTTACCAGTTTGCTCTCTGTGAAAGCCTGAGAGAATGTTTACTCTCTAGGTGATTCTCCTTAGGCACACCATATATCTTTAATCACTTTTCTCTGTAGCCCCATAATCTCCTTGAGCAGAAAATTTTGGAAACCATTTAGTTATAGGATGTGATAGCACAGGTACACTTATGTCCTGAGTGCTAACTGACCTTCAAGGCCTAGGGCGAAAATGTTGGCTATCCTTGTAGCCCTTCTTTTTCTCTAAATTTTTGTTCATAGAGTTAGATTCTTAACCCTCCAGAAGAAACGCTTAGTGGTACTATTACTCTATTGCATAAGTACTTCAGCTTAACATCACTGTCTTTCTGAGTATCAAACATCTTAGACCTAATTGGAATTGGTTTTATATACAACCATTGATATCCCAATAAATCTCTCTAGAATGTGACTAAAAGGAGTTACACATATTTTACACAGAAACTTAGAAATCTAAGCATATACAAAATTGTAACCTGTCAATCCTATGATATTTTTCCTAGTCTCTAACTCTCATTTAATACCATTTTTTTTTGTTTTCTTATAAACCAACCATTTACTTGAGAAAGTGTAGCAGTAGCTGACTTCACATTAGAGGCAGCACACATCTAAAAGACCAGAATCACAGGCATTCCAAACATAGGTTTAGTGTTACACATTGCTATCTGCAGTGTGATAAACCTTTTGGAGGTTCTTAGTTAAAATCTTTTTGAAATTTGTAAATTGTCTTTTCACTCTTTTGGTTATTTCTTTTGAGGTGCAAAAACTTCTTAGCTGCAGGAGGTCCCAGTTGTTGATTCCTTGAAGGGTAAAACATGCATTTTATTTTTGTCCATGAACTATTTGCCTACCTGGATGTACTCAAGATATTCTCACACTTTTTCTTCCAGGATATTTAGTGTTTCTCTTTTAGTATGTAGATATTTAATCCATTTGACTTTAGTTTAGTGCGTGGTGATAGACCTGGGGCAAGTTTTGCTTTCGGCATGTGGAGAGCCAGTTTTTCTAGAAACATTTGTTAAAGAGGCTATGTTTCTTCCAATAAATATATTTGGCCCTTTGTCAAAAATAAGGTGGCTGAGTGTGTTTGTATTTGCTTCTGCATCTACTAATCTAGCACATTCATTCTCAGGTCTAAGTATTTTTTTGACAATGCCATCCTGATTTTATTACACTAGCTTTGTAGTATAAGTTTATAGCAGCAATTCTAATGTCTCCTGCCTTGTTTTTGTTGCCCAGGATTGTCTTTGCAATTCTAGGTTTCTTTTGGTTTCAAATAAATTTTAGGAAATATTTCTCCAGGTCAGTGAGATATGTTGATGGTATTTTGATAGGAATTGTATTATATTTGTATAACAATTTAGGGAGTATGGCCATATTCACAATGTTGGTTCTTCCTGTCCAGGAGCATGCAGTGTCTTTCTATTTCCTGAAATCCTCTAGGATAACTTTTTTTCAGAGTACTGCAGTTTTCATTGACAAAGTCTTTTACTTCTTCGGTTAGGTTAACTCCCAAGTATTTCATTTTCTTCAGTGCTATCATAAAATGTATTGTTTCCCTTATTTCTCTCTCAGTGTGTTTGATACTTGTGTAGAGGAAAGCTATTTACTTTGGTGGGTTCACGTTGTATCCTGCTACACTAAATAATTTGTGTATTAATTCTATTAAATTCTTGGTGAGGTTTTTGGGTCTTCCAAGTAGATTATCATGTCATCTGCAAATAAGGATAATTTAATTATTTCTTTATCTATTCTTATTCCTTTTATTTCTCTCTCTTGCCTAATGGCTATAGCTAATGATTCCAGAACTATATTAAATAGGAGTGGTGATAGAGGACATTCTTGCCTTCCACCAGGTCTGAGAGTAAAGGACTTCAATCTTTCTCCATTTAGCATTATGTTTGCTGTTGGATTCTCATAGATGGCTTTCATCAGATTTTAGTAGAGGCCCTCTATGCCAGTTTTGTGTAGAACTGTTAACATGAATGAGTGTTAGACTTTGTCAAAGCCTTTTCTGCATTAATGGAGATGATCATATGATTTTTTGTTTTGGCTCTGTTGATATAATATATTACATTTATAGATTTGGGTATACTGAATCATCCTTGCACTCCTGGGATGAATCCTACCTAATCATGATGCATAATCTTGGTGATTTGCTGTATTCTAGAGGCAAGGATTTTATTTAGGATTTTTGCATCTATGTTCATGGGAGAAATTGGCCTATAGTTCTCTTTTTTAGTTGCATCTCTTTCTGGTTTTGGTATCAGTATAATAATTTCCTCTAAGAATGATTTTGGAAGGATTGCTTCCTTTTCAGTTTTATGGAAGAGTTTGAGGAGTGTTGAGATTATATCTTCTATAAATTTCTTGTAGAATTCAGTGGTTAATGCAGCAAGTCCTGGACTTTTCTTTTTTGGTAGGCTTTTATTACATTTTGCATTTCATTGACTCTTATTGGGATATCGAGAGTTCCTATATCTTCTTAATTCGGTTTTGGTGATTTGTACGTTTCTCTGAATCTTTCCATTTCATCCAGGTCTTCAATTCAGTCAGAGTAAAGATTATCAATGTAGATATTAATAATCCTCTGAATCTCTGCTGGGTCTGTAGTAATTTCACCTTTTTCATTCCTTATTGCTTTAATTTGAGTCCTTTCTTTCCACTTTTTGATGAGGTTTGCTAGGGGCTTATCAATTTTGTTTAATCTTTAAAAGAACCAGCTTTTTGATTCATTAATTCTTAAAATAACTTCCTTTCTCTCAACTGAACTAATTTCTGCTACAATCTTTATAATTTCCTCCCATCTTTGGTCTTTGGTTTTCATTTGCTCTTCCTTTTCTAGTCAGTTGAGGTGCTGTGTAGGAGTATTTATTTGTTCCCATTCCGTTTCTTAATGTGTAAGTTCAGAGCTATAAATTTCCCTCTAAGAATTGCATTCATTGCATCCCATAAATTGCAGTAGGTTGTGCCTGAGTTTTCATTACATTGTAAATACTGTTTAATTTTTTGTTTAATTTCATCTGTAATCCACTGGTTGCTGAAAGGTGTGTTGTTCAATTTCCATGTATTTCCGAGGTTCTTGTGGTTAGTTTTGTTATTTCTTTCCAGTTTTGTTGCAAGGTGCTCAGATAATATGCATGGGATAAGTTATCTTTTCTTTAATATACTTAAGCATGACCTATGCACTAATATGTGATCTATTTTGGAAAATGTCCAATGTGCAGCTCAAGAAAATGTGTATTCAGAAGTGGTTTGTTGGAATATTCTGTGTATGTCCACCAAGTCTAGTTGTTCCAAGTTCTGGTTAAGTTCTGTTAGTTCTTCGCTAATTTTTTATCTGCTTGACCTATCTTTTTGTTATAAAGTAGTGTTATGGTCTTAAGATAGTAGTGTTGGATAGTAGTTTTTTTCTTCTTTCTTTCTTTCTTTCCTTTTTTTTTTTTTTTTTGTCTTTTTGAGACAGGGTCTCGCTATGCAGTTCAGGCTGGCCTTGAGCTCACTTTTGTAGCCCAGGCTGGTTTCGAACTTGTACCAATCCTCCTGCCCCAGCCTACCTAGTGCTGGGATTACAGGCATGTGCCACCATGCCCAGCAGATAGTAGATTTTTCATGTCCATTAAGATTTGTCTGGTATAACTTGGTGCTGCTGTGTGGGGTACATACATATGTATTTATGTGTGTTACCTCTTTGTCTTGAAATTTTTCCCTAAGCAGTACATAATAGTCTTCTTTATTTCCTTTGATCAACCTTCATTTGAAGTTATACTGTCTGCAAATAGGATTGTTACCCCTGGTCTTTTTTAGATACTGGGTCATGTAGTATTGTTTTCCATTCTTTAACTTTTAGCCTATGAATTTCTTTATGGGTTAAGTGTATCCAGAATATTGTTGAATTTTGCTTCCTTATCCCCTCTGCCAGTCTCTTTTAGTTGGAGAACTAAATCCACTTACATTGATGGTTATAATCGAAATGTATTGACTTATGATTGACATGTCTTTTACTTACTACCGTTCACCACTTTTTCTCTTGTGTTTAACTGGTTGCCCTATTGGGAATGTTCTTTCTGTTTTCATGTGCGGAGTTTGGATCATTTTTGCCCCTCTCTAAAATATTTTTTTAGTAGTCTGTTGGGTTGGTTTTCACATGATGAATGTCTAGTTGCTCATTGTCGTGGATATATTTCATTTCTTGAAAATGTGTTTTTCATAGTATAGCAATCTGTGCTGGAATTTGTTTTCATAGAAGAATTGAAGTACTCTGTTCCATGCTCTTCTTGACTTCACGGTTTGTGAAGAGAAATCTGCTGTTATTCTGATGGGTTTTCCTTTAAATGTAATCTGTTTCTTTCCTCTAACATCTTTTAATGTTATTCTTCTGGATTTCTGTGATCTTGACTATTATATGTCTGGTTGTGTTTTTAGTTGGATTGATGTTATTTGGAGTTCTATGCTTCACTTACCTGAATTTCAGATTGTTTTCTCATATTTGGGAAGTTTTTTGCTATTACTTCTGCGTATATTCTTTGTCTATCCTTTGTATTGATTCCTTTCTCACTGATTTTTATAAATCTCACATCGTTCATTTTTACATCATCTTGCAGATTTTGAATTATTTCCTCCTGCATCCTAGTTGTTTTTAGAGATCCTTTCTTATCTTTTCACTAGTTGTGACTGTGTCTTCAAGATCTGAACTCTTCACCTTTGTTCATATGGTGTTGTCAATTTGTGATTTAGATTTTATTTTCTTTTTTAAAATTTTTATTTATTTATTTTTTCTTGTTTCAGAACATTTGTTTGTACAGCCGGGCATGGTGGCGCATGCCTGTAATCCCAGCACTCGGGAGGCTGAGGCAGGAGGATCAGTGCAAGTTCGAGACCAGCCTGGGCTACAAAAGTGAGCTCAAGGCCAGCCTGAACTGCATAACAAGACCCTGTCTCAAAAAGACAAAAAAAAAAAAAAAAAAAAAAAGAACATTTGTTTGTTTATTCACTCATTTTTATGGCAGGCTCAGCCCACCCTGAGGGCAGGGCTGGAGCAGCATGTGGTGCCAGGTATTGAACTGCGGTCCCTGAAGCCGCCCAAGCTTTCCCGAAGCAGGTGCTTTAGACCACTGAGACATCCCACCGGGCCCCCTTAAATTTTATTTTCTTGTATATCTCTTTGAAACTGTGTCAAGCTATCCCTTTCTATCCTATATTGCTCATTCAGGGAATCCATCATTTTCCTATTTTTCTCTAACCTTTTTTTAATGTCTTCTTTAGTAGCATTTATGTATTTCATTATAATTATCCTTTATTTCTCTACTTCAGAGATTATTTCTTCTCTGATGTGCTCTCTACCTTTCTCCATGTGTTCTCTTACTTCACATGTGATTAATTTAGTGATATCCTCTTTTGCTTCAGAGATTAATTCTGATCTCACTTCCTCTATCGTTTCTGCAGTTCTTTTCCACTTCAGATTCTATTAATTCACGCAGTTCTTTTTTTTACTTGAGATGTTATCTCTGCTCTGAGTTCCTCTATACGTTTCTGAACTTGTCTGTCTACCTCAGATACTATCAATTTCTAGATTTTGGTTGCATGATCCTGTTTTCTTCCACAGTAGTGTCCCCTGTATTTTTTCTGGATGGGCTTTGGACCTGAAATTGTATCTTGCTCCTTCTCTTTGTCATTTGTATAGCAGTGACCTCTGCACTTTAGCAAAGTTATGCCATTAGTGCCTACCAAAACTTGGGCTGTCATCTACCAATCTTGGTCCCACCCAGATGTGCCTGGTAGGATCTGGCTGCTGTGCTCAGTTTCTTTCTGCTGCAGTGTTTGGAAGATAGGCCACTGTGCTCATCTGGCAAGATCTCCAACTCTTGAATTTGCTGGTAGGGTTTGACCCCCAGACTCTCTGCAGGAAACTTTTTTTTTTTTTTTT
>PVJA010028363.1:0-27667 GCA_004027025.1 Myocastor coypus | reverse complement strand
AAAAAAAAAAAAAAAAAAAAAAAAAAAAGAATGTTTAGTTATACAGGTGTTGCTTTGACTTGCCCTTGACCACCCAGCAAAAAAAAATAAAATAAAATCCTTAATTACAATGCATGGAATGCAGAGGTAGATTGGTGAGAGGAGCTTTAGGAGGCTTAGATTCAATAGCCTCCAACATCACAAGCTTCACTGGTGGCACACTGCAGTTGCAAAACCTTTGACTGTGTATGTATCTGCTTCCTCTTAGTCCAAAGAGAAGTATATTCTTTCCTTTCTTTCTTTCTTTCTTTCTTTCTTTTTTCTATGCAACATCAATAGGGAGGTGGGTCATGCCCACACACTGCACTCTATAGAAAGATTGTGAGGATAAAATGCGATATGTCAACTTTCAAAGAAAAGAAGGGGGAAAAGAAAAAAAAAAGTAATGTGGATTTAGAAAGGTTAATGTTTAATTGTTTGATCAATCTTATATACCTATATGTATTAATCTAAACTGATCTGATGATGAAAATATGTAATATAACCATTGTTAAATTTAAACAATAAAAAAAATGAAAAAAAAAATACAGAAGAAAATGATTAAAAGAAAGAAAGCTTGAGATCCATCTGTCCTAAAGAAGGTGCCAGTCAGAAACGTGCTGCTTTGGAAACACGTATTGATTTTTTTCTGTTAAGCCGCTCTTCAAGCAACGTTTTTGAGCACCTTAAGAACTAGGTCTGTTACCCAGGAGTAGTTTATACTTCAGTGTTGTCAATAACCAAATATGTTGGCTCAAGTAGAACAGTGCTCAAGTAGAGATATCCACAACTCACATTATTAACTAAACCACAAACCAGGTACTGAGAATTTTGCATTATGTGTCTGCAGCTTGCATTCTTGTGTCAAAATAAAATGTTGTTCTCTCCCTTAAAAAAAAAAGAAAAAAAAAAAGCCGGGCTTGGTGGCGCACGCCTGTAATCCCCGCACTCGGGAGGCTGAGGCAGGAGGATCGGTGTGAGTTCGAGGCCAGCCGGGGCTACAAAAGTGAGCTCAAGGCCAGCCTGAACTGCACAGTGAGACCCTGTCTCAAAAAAGACAAAAAAAAGAAAAAAAATATATATATATTTCATCAAGGTCATCTAGGTCAAAGCAGCACCTCTATGAAAATAATGCTGTTTGCTTCCTATCTGATCTACAACTGTTATGCTTGGACAGCAGCAGTGATGCTGGGCTAACTGAACACTGGCTGGGGTGGGCACAGCACCGAGGGGCCGCCTACATGGTTCATCCAGGCACATCCAAAATCGTGTGCATCCTGAGCTATCAGGACACAGAGTGCCAGTCCGCAGCCAAAGTTCTCCCTGAGCCTGGGTCTCCCCTGAGTGAAAACACTGACCCCTTCAGGGTGCTCCTACCAGAAGTCTTTTCCTTTTATTTCTCCTTTCTATTACATGTCAACCATAAAGTTTTTCATTGAAATTGTGTCTGTGGATGTTACCTACGAGTTTGACATTGTAACATTAAAGAGTATATCATAAAATTTTCATGATAAACACTCCTTGGGAGTGACAGATTAGGCCTCTGAGCTCTGGACAATGATGACGCTGTTAGATTCTGATGGCAAAGCCTCTGCTCCCTCAGCAGCAGGAGCCCATCAGTCCAGAGCTGAGCCAAAAACTGGTCTTGTCTTCACCTGTTTATGGGTAGAGATCAAATCTCTTTGGTATCTAATGAAGGATAATGGTTAGGCTGAGTACAACATCTGGTTTATAAATGTTCTTCCCTTCACTATGGGATGGGATGAAACAATTTTGAGAAGAAGAAAGTGATCACTAAAAACAGAAACAGATGTAAATTGGATATGAGGCAATTATTCAGTACATCAGAAGCAAAGCTTGACCTTGGATCTCAGCTAAGGTAGGAATTGTAGCTTGGAAGGGAGTTTCCTCCTTTTAGTTCAAAAGAGGAGAGTTCAAAATTGAGTAACTTTCCTGTAATTTCCTAATTCTACTTTGTTTATTTCACTCATGGGCAGTGGATGAAAAAGGCTCTCGCTCCAAATAGTAATTGGGGGGCTTAGACGATTTCAGCATGGCCATTCACAGGCCCAGGCCCTGCGGTGAAACCATACTCCAGGAACAAAACTCTGCCCTTTGCAAGCCTGGACCTCTGAAAGGGAAGGCAAAGCAAGGAGGGGCTGCTCCTTGAGAGTCCTGAGGAGATAGCGGTCAGAGACAGCAACAGAACTAGGGTTACGCTTCCCCCTCTTACTTGGCCCAAAATAGCTACTTCAGCGCCCCTTATGTAACCTGAAATACACAGACAGGAAGCTACATACCACCAGTTATCTCTACTTATTTTTTCTGCTTCTTCCTGTTGTTAAGGCCCCATTGGAAGAGAAGGCACTCCTGTCCCTCTCCTGCAGCCAAATAGATTCCCATAGACTGTTGATATCAAATACTCCCTCTAAGTGGTGTCCCAAGACCTCATCACTCCAGTAAAAGCTACAGGGAAACAATTCAGAATGGGTGGATGCTAGAATGTACTGGTGGCTTTCCTGCTTGCTCTTTGTTTCCCAAACTAACACTGTTAGTTTACATAGAACTACCTGCGGAGGCAGGTACCTGTCCTCGCTGGTCTCTGGGCTGGCCCGGCCAACAGGAAACACCCAGAAGAGACATGGGAGAAGGAGAAGGAGAAGGGGAAGAAGAAGAAGAAGAAGAAGAAGAAGAAGAAGAAGAAGAAGAAGAAGAAGAAGAAGAAGAAGAAGAAGAAGAAGAAGAAGAAGAAGAAGAAGAAGAAGAAGAAGAAGAAGGAGAAGAAGGAGAAGAAGGAGGAGGAGGAGGAGGAGAGGAAGAAGAGGAGGAGGAGAAGGAGAGAAGCCAAGGCTCTCCCCTTCCCTCTGGCTTCAGGTATCATCTTTAACAACTACAGCTCTTCCCTCTAGGGTCCCTAGTGTCCCCCATCCCAGCCTAAGAAACACCTGCACCTCCTGACCAACCAGATCCAGCCAGATTGGTTTTCCCTGTCCCTCCAGCCCAGGGATGGTTATGCCTCAATGCTGTTCTTTCCTCTCCCATACAAGGCTTCTTCTCTCTTCATCGCCTGCATTCAGTTGTCTCTGTTGCAATACCTCATCAGGTTTTGCTTCCACCACCAACCCTAACAATGTGGGCAGAAATCACATGGCTGTTCCTGTAGGAAACAGGAATGCTGGAATCAGGCAGGCATGGGCTCCTACTGCATCTCCGACGCTCCTGGACGAGTGCTTTCAGCAAACTAAATCCACCTCTACGTTTTCTCTTCCTAATTTCTTCCTCATTGCTGAGATTGAACCCAAAGCTTCCGTACTCAGCTGCATCCCCTGCTCTTTCTCATTTTTTAATTTGAGACCATTGATACCTTGCTCAGGCTGGGTTCAGGCCTGAGATGCCCCTGCCTCAGTCTCCCAGCGTGCTAAGGTGACCCGGGTGTACAATCACATGCAGTTTGGGTTTCTTCATCCATCAAATGGCAGTAATAGTAATATCTGCCTGATACTCATACGCGGTTTAGACATAATCATGAAATAGTTCCTAAGCATCCGGATTTCTCCAAACAGTATGAATATAAGAGTGGAAATTCAGAGGATCCACACAGAGTAACACGATCCTGATCAAGAACATTTTAAAAAACAATCATCAATCATCACCACTTGTCAGGGAAAGGGATGAACTTCTAAAAAGCATGGGTTGGGTGTAATCTAGGAGGCAAAGGCATTTCTTCAAGTTAAGTAAGTGTATGGAAACTGCAAGTCTTTGTCTCAGTTCTTCTCATCTCCAGTGTCTCTGGCGCTGGGTGGAGCCCCTGAGCACGGTACCGCACCAGCCCTATCGCTAGCTCTGGCTTCCGGAGCTCCCCGGCAATTTTGTCAGCACTTTCAGTACGCCGCTTCCATTGTTATTATTAGGACTCCAAGAGCCGATTAAGGAGCTGGACTCCCCACTGGTTCCATCAGACCCTCTTCTGGGCACAGCCTGTCTCATGGGCTTTGCTTTTCTAACAGTAACCAAGTGGTCGCGTTTCCCCTGCGCTGAGCCTCACTCGGAAAAACCACCTGGGAAAGCACTGACGCAAATCCTTGCCCCACAGAGCAAATGTAAAAGCTCAAGTTGAGCGTTTTCTTCCTGTGACGCCACTACAATGCATTCTTTTTCTTACCGCAGCCTTCGCCAGCATGCAGAACTACAAACTTTCCGTACAATGCTTTTCACTTCCTCATGTAGTAACTTCGCAATATCTCTCTATAACACTAAAACAACTACTCACGTTGCTGTAATCAAATCAAGCGGACAGTGCGAACAGGTCAGCTGCTGTTGCACATAAAGCTAATTCCAGTGATTCTTCAACCAGCTTTCCTGGACTCATTCGCCAAGATATGACCACAGTGACTTTGCCAGGTTCTTTAGGCAGCAGACATCCCACAGTGTGTTCTTCGGAAACATCATGCTTTGTCTTCGCAATCTCCCCATGGCATTTCGTGACCTAGTCTCTTACACCCCACTCTTTTCAAGTTTTCATAATGTCATACAATGTAACAAATAGCCATAGTTCGGCAAATGAAAATTCCCTGAAAGAAAACATGAACCTATTTTCAAGTCCTTTCAAATCCTTGCAAGGTTTTATTTTGAGTCTTTCAATGTGTGTGAAACACCATCGCAAATCTTCTTCAGGGTCTCTTCTGAACTACCTGGGAGTGTGTCAGTCACCTGGAAAAGCAATTTGAGGTTTGGATTGATCTTTGAAGCTGCGGGAGCCTAGAAACAGCCTTCAGATGCTACCCCAGGGAGTTCTGGTAAGTACTCCTGCGGGTGGTGTCTTCTAGGGTCTTGTCTAGGGGCCATTCTGTAGGTGCTGTCACACCTTTAAAAACAACAGCCCTATTTTATGCCATGTCCCTGTATGACCATTTAAGGAGAACTGTGAGTGTGGACTTGTATTTCCTAGTAAGAGCAGGCAGTGAGCTCAAGCAGTATGATAAGATAGGGAAACTGTCCGTGGAAAGCTTGCTTGGCGTCTTTTGGACACACTTACACTCTTCTGGGCTTGTTTGTGAGCCAATTCTAAAAGTCCACAAAAGCTGATAATGTGCCACCACTTGCTAGAAGACACTTGCAGCAAAACTGCACAATCTCACTGTCCACATCTTGGGGAGCAGACTGACACAGGGAGATAGATGTGCAGAGAGCACATGACAGCTGCTCCATGTGCACTTGGTCATAGCTGTCTCTGAAATGTTATCCTTGTCCCAAGAGCTGAGGAAGGAAAGCAGACACAGCTTCCCGAAGGAACAACCCTGATGAACCCCATGAAGCTATCCTCCCAGGAGCTGTGGTATTTCCCATATGACCATTGGCTCTCTCACCAGGCTGCCTTGGGATAGTGCTACACAATTTACAGACAGGCAGAGTGAATTAGGGGTGAAGTCTGAGAACCACCAAGTGCAATTTTTCTCTCCAAGAAACTAACTGGCCCTGCTGGATGGAGATCCAACCCGTGACCTTGGACTGGTTACCACACTAACCAGCCAGATCCAAAACATAAGCAGGTCTACAGCCAGAGGAACGTCAAACCACCCCTAAGAATTTAATCAATGGGGCCACAGAAAGTAAACATTTTCTATATAGGCAAAAAGAACTGAAGATCTGGAAAGAACATTCCCTGAGTTCCTCAGGCATCTGAAGGCTGACTGGAAATTTCCACTTACTTCAACCCATTTTCCTCCCTCAGTTCCCATCTCTGAGAACACTTTGCTATTTAGAACTTTCAGTCCAGGGTGCTGGCACCCAGAGGACCAAGTTCATTTAGAGTTGCTCTTCATATCACATTCAATGGTACAGCACACCTTCACACGAAGGTAATGTCCACTGTGGCCATTGGTCAAAATACTCTCAGCTCTTGAGTCCCTCTTCTTTGTACCCCAAAAGCATCATTGCAAAGGCTCAAAAAGTTCTTGTTAGCACACCCCAGAAACATCAGGAGCTACCATTCCCACTCAGAATCCAACTTTCTCTCAATTTATACTACAACTGAAGTGTTCACGTGCACCCTGCCTCTCATCTCCTTCATCCCATCTGGAAAATATTCCCCTTCCATCCAAATACTGCAACCTGTGCCATGGTTTAAGATGGGCCATGCTCCACTTCTGTCCTTTTAGGCTACTTCTGACCTTGTGAATCCTTCCTTCTGGCTTCCACATTCTCAATCTCATCCACTCCAAGTCCAGTTCTCTGTTAATCTAGCACAGGGGGCCTTCTGTGTATGTAATTTTTCTCTGTAAATTGTTGGGTGGTACAGATCTGGCCTTTTTTTTTAGATCTGGCCTTTATGTCATGGCATTTACAGAATCCTCATGTGTGAGAGAGACTTCACTCGGAATATAGTTGAAGAAAGTCTGACTTACATCACAATAATGGAGAAATGGACAACTAAAAAAAAAAAAACATAAGTGAGGTGTTTTCAAATAGTAGAATAAAGAAAACAAGAGGGCAATATGATAGGTAAAAGACCAGTAAGATGAATCACTACTAGTAATTCTCCAAGCAGGCCAGTGGGGTCAAGCAGTCCAGTGGGGAAATCCAACCTTTACACAATAAGGTACCCCCTAATTCTGTCTTAGGTCCTCTTTCCCTGCGACGTTCTCTCCCTTACAAACACTATCTGTCCTCCTCCAAGCAGGCGAGGCCAGGCTGACTTCCTCTTTGAAACACAGCCATGACCACCCATGGCCTGACAACCAACTCTCCTTTATCAAACTCTCAGTGTAGAGCTGATAACCAAGAGGAGGGTACTGTAATTATAAAATACATGTCAGATTTCAAAGATTTATCAAGAAACAAGAGTCTAACAGTTAATAATTTTATGCTGGTTATTTCTTTAAAGTATAACATTGTACTTATAATGAGAAAAACATATTATTAAAATTAGTTTTGTCTGTTTCTTCTCATTTTTTTTCTAATGTGGCCACTAGAAAAATATAAATCACAGATGGCTTCCATTTGTGGCTTCCATTATGCTTCTATTGGACAGTGCTGACCTAGAATAGCCACCAGGCACCCGGACAGAGGGTCCTTATAGCCCAACATGATGGTACTTGGTACCTTGCGTCCTATACAGCTGGGACATCCCCATGACATCACTGTCACCTTGCCCTCTCAAGGGTCTCACTCCACATTCCAGCTTCCCCACCTCAACCAAAAATTGTCTTCCAGTTGCTCACAGGGAGGAAGTCATGGATCTTGGTCTTTTCTCCCAGGTCACTGTTCTCTGAGTCATGTGCAGCTGCCTCTGTAACATCTTTTCCCTTCCATCCCTCCCCCGCCTCCCTTCTAGTCTCCCACCCCTGGGCCCGCCAGCTCTTGAGGGACAGTTCAGTAGCCCTCTTGCCTTGTCTCCTCCTCTCTGTCTGCTGCCACCATACCAGCTCTCCTGACCCGCTACCCTGATACTAGAACCAAAGACTGGAACCTGGGGCTCCTTGTGGGCTCCTTTAAAAGATGAACAGAAGAGCTTTATGGAAAGAATTCCATGTGTTTGCCACCAACTCTTGGGTATCACACACACACACACACACACACACACACACACACACACACACTCCGATTGCCTTAACCCAACAATATCATGAAGACAATTCTGGGCACACTTCGTAAGGTGCTGATCTCAAGATTCAGAGAAATGGAGTTGCATGTCTCAAGGTGCAGAACGATTGGTGAGATCAGCCTATCTGACCTCATGGGGCCTAGCCTTAAGTTTTGTGTTCCAATGGCAGTGACTGAAGAAAGCTGTCACAATGGCCTTTCCTCAAAGCTTCCTTCCCTCTCAGTGAGTAAACTGTCCCACTGGCCACACAATGTAAAATGCAGAGTGACTTTTGATATATGTCTTTCTAACTCCAAAACCCCACAGCAACCAACATGTACCTTGCAGAGGTCTGCCCTGGCTCACCCAAGCTTTTAATTTTCTTCTTTACCACCATAGTGGATTGAAATTGTATCTCTCAAAGTGATATAGTTAGGTCCTGCCCAAAAGCACATACTTATGAATCAGACCTTGGAGATTTGCAGATGCATTAGGACTCTCTGAATATAATCAATAAAGAACCTGACCGCTTTATTGGAGCAATGAGGGGCAACTTGCTCCAAGGCATAGATGCAGGAAAGAAGGCTGTGGGAAGCGGCAGCAGAGATAGCAGGAAGGCTGCCCCACAGCTGGAAGAGATGAAGAGGGTTTCCTCCCTTCAGTCTTCAGAGACAGCAGAGCTCCTCAAACTTCTGGTCTCCAGAGTTATGAGAAGTAAAGCTCTGATGTATTAAGGCATCCAGGACTGGGCCAGGGAAATCTGCACTGTGATCAACAAATCTACTAACAAATCTAAGAGCTCACAACCCTGGAGCTATAGTCATGTGTCCGAACAAATACTGTGACATCTCCCTCCAGATTCAACCAGCATCTCACATCAATATCAAATAAGAGCAGGGGGAAGCATTCTGAAATGTACCTGAGCATTCTGGCTTTCTGCTACTGGAGTGGCCTGAGGAGAAACAAGTTAAATACAGTCTTTAAAAGTATTATCTTTAAAAGTATTATCAGAGGTTAACCTAGCCAGCTAGGGAAAAGGGAATACCCAAGCCAGTCAGCCACAGCCTACTACGTGGGAAAAGGAACTACCCAGCTCTAGCACCCTCCAGTCATTCTGCCACACGTGGAGAAGGGAAAAATGAGATAGGTCAATCCCTAGGGAAGGAGGAAGACAGTAGGCAGGTGGGGCTGATATGAAGGTTAGGGTACCCTGAACACAACTGGGGACCATATCTCTGAGTCTGAGTCTGTCTCCACAGAAACTTCAAAAAGTGAAAATTAAAAATGATAAAGACCAGGGTAAAAACAGCAAAAGACAGTATCCAAGGCTTGCGGGTAGAAGAACTAGAAAAGTCACAACATATGCATAATGGAAATACCAGAAAGACAAGAAAGAGAGCAAGTAACAGAAGAAATATTCAAAGCAGAGTGTCTGAAATTTTCTCCAGCTTAATGTCAGACACCAAACCACAAATCCAGGAAGCTCAGAGAGCCCCGCTGTATTTTGCCCATAACACTGGCAATAGTTTAAGTTTAGTGATGTCAAGTATTGACAAGATATGTGTTGATGTAGCCTAAGAGGAAGGTTTAAAGCCTCCAGAGAAGGAACAATGAGAGGGGAGAAAAGGACACAGAATATGAAGAAAACATTGAAAGTTTTTTTGACCAAGAAGGAGTCAGAGAATCAGAGGGATATGGGATTGAGACACTGATTAATTGACTGATTGACTGACTGATGGATGGATGAGCATGGGATGCTCTATCACTGAGCTACATCCCAGCCCCAGGAGATTGATTGATTAATTGAATGATCAATCAATCAATCAATTGATTGATTGATTTTTATGTATTTAGTAGAGGTTCTAAAGGGTCTCACCAGGTATGGTAGATCAGACTTGTACTGACCCTCCTATTTTCAGCTTCCCAGGCAATGGGATTACAGGCACGCACCAGCATACCAGTCTCAGTCACCACCTCAGTTTGCCCTGAGGGCAAAGCCAGCATGATTTATGGTGCCCGGGATCAAACCTCCAGTTCCTAAGCTCTGCCTAAGCAGGCATCTCAGTTCCCTGAGCTATCTGGCAGGCCCTGAGATTTGTTTTTTAATAGAACATGCTAAAAGAAATAATCCTGTAAAAACGTAGAGGGTAAAGGTGAAAAATGGAGGCCTGGGGAGATAGCTCCCTCGCATAAGGGCCTGCCTTGCAAGTATAAGGTCATGAGTTTGAACCCCGGTGCCAGAAAAAAAAAAAAAAAAAAGGTGAAAAATAGAGTGAAGGGAAAACTTTAAAAAACTAAATGTTTGTAAAGTTGAGGAGGTGTAAGATCCAGGCCATTTTATAAAAGAGGAAGCCCAAACCGCATGTGATGTACACGTGGGTCATCTTAGCACTCTGGTACACTGAGGCAGGGTCATCTCCAGTTAGAAACCAGACTGGGAAATGTAGCAACTGTCTCAAATTTAAAAATAAAAATGAGCTGGGAAGGTAGCCAGCGTGAAAGCTCTAGGTTGAGTCTCCAACAGTGGGGAAAAACTAGTCTGTGGCAAAGACAAAAAATCAGGGCCACCCCAGGTGCATCTATAGAGCTGGTAGCAGAAAAATGATGGTGTGCCTGCCTGATGGTAGACTAAGAAAATAAGAAAAAGTAAACTGCAAAAGAATTCTCCATGAAGCAGGTGTCAAGACCACCATTATGGATTGTCCAGCAAGGTAATCCATGCCATAATCCCAGCACTCGGGGATGGCAAGTGCAAGCCCCATCTGGTCAACAAAGTGAGACCTTTATTCAAAATAAAATTTTAAAAGATAAAATAAAAGGGAGCCAGGGAGATAGGTCTGTGGCACAAGTGCTTGCTGGGCAAATGCAAGGTCATGAGTTTGAATCCTGGTCCCTCAAAAAAAAGAAAAGAAAAAAAAATTAAAATAACTGGGTGGTGTAGCTTAGTGGTAGAGTACTTGCCTAGCATGAATGAGGTTCTGAGTTCAATGCCCAGTACCTTAGAGAGATATGAAAGGAAATTAGGGAAGAGAGCTAGAAGTTTGACCTAAGGGTAGACACATACAGTGTTCATTTTGATCAGTAAGACCTCGATAATAAATAAATAAATAAATAAATAAATAAATAAATAAATAAATAAACAAACAAACAGTGCATTGATAGAATGTTCATCCTAAGTTCAGGATTGAAAGTTTATGATGATTCCAGTATGACCTTTCATCTCTGTGGCCACAGGTTTAATGTCCTAGGAGGGAAAGTCAAGGTCACTTCTCACTGCAGTATTCAGTTTTATTTCTTTCCTATCTTATATCAACTTTTTATCATCCTCTGAAAATTAGGCACTCTACTTGGAATGTGTTCAGCTTAAAGAATTTAGGGGGACTTTTTTGGAGGTTACAGTTTTATTAACACTGTCAGGATGCTCCCTATCCCTGAAATGACCAATACTCTTTTATTTCTACCAAGGCACCAAGAAAGAATACAGACAGATGGGCCAGCCTTGATTTTCTGGTCCCTGGCCACCCCCACCCCCCACCAAATTCTCCTTCCAGCATCCTATTCATGTCTCAATCCATACTCCTAGCTCAGCAATGGGACCAGCTCTAGTCTTTGGTTCCTCCACTGGAACTCTCTGACCCCCATTCCGATGAGTTCAAAACTTCTAGAAATGGGGGCTCTGATATCTTCATGTTTTTAAACGAATTCCCCAAGTGACAGTTTTTTACTCAACATCTGTCCACGTTTGGAACACGCGCATCTTGCTGCCACATGCAACACATATTCTGAGCTTCCTTGACTTGAGCAAAACAAACAGAGAAACAAATGTGAGGAATCCAAAGAGGATTTCCACTTCTGGACCAATTCAGGCTTCTCGGCAATAACCACTTGAGTCTGAAGTACACAAGGCCATTCTGTGTATAAGAATTAACAGTTGGGGATGAATGAGTGCCTGGGTAAGAGCTGAGCCCACAGGGCTAGGCATAGAGGAGCTTCATTCAGGGAAGGTCTGCAGGACGAGTCAGGAACCATGACATCCTGTGTGGAAGGACTGCCAGGGAGAAGACGCTCCAAGGCCAAGGAAAAGTTGTGTAAGAGGAAAGCTTAAGGAGAAGCATGAAAGCTTGGAAAGAGTTGCCTGAGAAATAAAATGTCATTTATTCTTTTCTAATCACAACTCAGTTTAATGAGGAGATTTGGCAGGGAGTGGCCCTGGGTGGAATAAAGATGCTCTGTTACCCAAAGAAGCCGGCAAAGAGTGTGATGGCCAAATAAACCATCCTGGCCTGCTCTAACTTGCCAGCTGTTTCCTTTCTGTTCAATGGAAATAGAAAAATTAAACTTCTTAAAGCAATATGAGAGTAATTTTTCAGACTCTAGAGAGCACAGTCGGGGCTTTAGAAAAGAAACAACTTAACAGTGACTTCACGATATGTCCCCAGAGCAGCAATTGGAGGGACCAGACACAGCACGTTCATCAGCCTTTCTAATGACATTCGCAGAGTTATTTTTATGCTTAATCAAATGAGTCTCAGACAGCTCTTGAATATGGAAAGGATGATACACAAATGTTTGTGCCAATTTCTGGTTATGCACTTTGCTTAAAAATTGACTTGGGCTGGCTGAAATGTTGGCTGGAGTGTCCGCTTGGTGAGGACACTGTAAAATATCCAGGCACTCTACCCAAAATGGGGAAGACGTCTTTTTGCTTTGAGCCTCGGGGTTGCAAAAGGTCAGCTAGGTGACAAAGTGACAAATTCCCATTACACTATTTAACAAGATTTTATAGATTACGTGTTGAAGTAGGTAATTTCCATCACCATTTCCTGGATGGGGAATAGGTTGAAATCCTCTTTAAAAGAGTAATAAAGGACTCAAAAATATAAAAACTAAAGCCTGTTCCCTTCATTTGCTTTCGCCTTAGAAATTTCCATTTGTGGCATGATATGATTTAGAACTAAAGTAAGACATAAGAAAATATCTAAGTGAAAACATTTATTCCATGATGAGTAGAGGCATCAGGTTTAGTTCAAAATGAGCAACCCAAGAGGTGACCTAGCTGCTAACCCTAACACAGTGAGGGAAGCCAAATCTAGCTGCACACAGAACTAATGCCACCATCAGCCTTGTAAGTCTGAGAGCATGCCTCTAGCATTTCAAATATGTTAACTCTTGGGGGAAAGAAAGATTCCCTAAATATCCAACAGCTGGGCAGTGTCATTCCTCTCTAAGTCCTTGCCTTTATACCTTCCTGATTTCTAGGAAATACCAAGTAGAAGAGAGCAAAGAAAGAAAAGGAAGACCCCAGCAAAATCTCACCAAAACTAATTCATTTAAAAAGAAAAAAAACATTTTTTCCTAGGCTACAGTAATTTGGTTTGGCTTGCCACATGACCCAAATTCACCAGATAATTACAGTTTTCTGTTTCTCTTTGTGCCATTCTGGTCTGGCCTTTGGATCCTGGGTGTATCCACAGTCCAAGACATTAACTGAAAATTTCCCCTGACAGTATTAAACCCATATACCATGTATTTTATGGCCTTCTGCAGGACCCTATATTGCCAGCATGAGAAAATATGCTTGGGAGACTAGCCCAGGTCTCCAAAGTCCTTTTCCTCTTCAGCAGGAAAAGCAGTTTGTGGTTTAGGAGAGTTGGTGGTATAAGCTACATGAGGGCAGAGCTGTGCCCATCACAGGCTGCTTTATTCCCAGTACTCAGCACTGAGTCCCACCGGCTCACTGAAGGAGGTCAGTCAGTATTTCTTCTTTCCTTTCCTTTCCTTTCCTTTCCTTTCCTTTCCTTTCCTTTCCTTTCCTTTCCTTTCCTTTCCTTTCCTTACCCTACCTTACTTTTCCTTTCTTTTCCCTTCCTTTCCTTTCCTCTTCTTTGTCCTTTTCAGACAGGGTCTCACTATGCAATCCAGGTTGGCCTTAAACTCGCAGTGATCTTCCTCCTGCTGCCACAAATTAAGGAATAAAAGACCAAAAGAAGAATCCTAGAAAGTTGAGATAAAGAATATGCAACTTCCTCCACCTCAGCTATTATATATATATCTATATATATATATATATATATATATATATATAGTTGGTTTTTTAGCTCTGTATGTACTACAGAAATGTGCACGCACACATACACACACACACACACACACGTGAATTTGCCCTCGAGTGGCTGAGCACAGGCAGCGAGAACCACAACTAGCAATTACTGAACTCTGTGTGTGCCAGGTATTGTTCTAATGGAGTCCTGCATGTGTATTAATTCATCTCATCATTGCAAACCCACATGGCAGAAATTATGATCGTGCCATCTGGAAGCCAAGGAAGCTAAGACTATGAGAGTTTTATAAACTTCGTCGAAGTTTCTGAGCTCATAAAGCAAGAGACCCAAGATGGAAGACCTGGCTCTAGAGACCAGGCTTTAAATCACCACACTGGATGAACCCCTCCAACAAAACCTACAGGGTGTGGGTGGCTGGAGTACCTGGAACACATATGGGAGCTTACCCTCCACATCTCCAAAGACCTTTTGGGAACTGTGGTTCTGTCTCATGGAACTTACTAGTGTGCTTGTAAGGCCATTGTAAAGAAGGTACCCTGACTGCATATGAAGCTTAGAAAAAAATGGGCATTGGAGGACATTGCTTCCACTGAACTGAATGGATTAACACACAGGCAGTAGCTTCTAGAAGATTCTCAGCACTGAACACGGAGGCAGCTAACATAGCCCTCCATAAATGCCCACACATGCTTGGCAGGGCACACCAACCCTCCATGCTGCCAGCACCCCTCTACATGGTCCCTCCGGTCTGCTCTTCTCTTTCCAGTCCTCACCCTTCCATTTCTCCTTCCTCTTTTCTGGTCACGTGGCCACTACCCAGAGCCCAGATAAGAAAGGGCATAATCTGGTTCTTCCTGCTCATTTTTCTTACCTAATTTTCTGTCAGAGACTACACCAATAATATTTTCCTCTCACCACAGAAGCAGGCTCTTGAAAATCAGATCTTCTATTTGTTTGAGCTATCAGAAACCACTTTACAGATTTCCTTTCTTTCTGCTATCCTAACTGTCCAATCCCTCCTGCAAGCAATGGGGATATCTCTGGCTGAACAGAAAAGAAATACTGTAAACATAAGCAGAGATTCATGCTTCAAAGTTAAAGCAAAAACCTCCCTTCTGTGCCAGTCAACTCAGCCACTCTGTTGAAGAAATCTTCCAAGCATATTAAGTTACCTTGTTTTGTTTCATGTTGTTTATTTTGATTTGCTTAGTTTCCTCCTCCCCTAATGAATAGAAGCAATTCTTCAAATTCTTCAACATGGTTCTGCTTGCTGCAGAGTGGAAAAGCCCCCTGGGCCTTAGCCACTGTCCCAGGACCATCAGTACCTTGATACGAAACTCAGGCAGCCACTTTTGTGGACTTGGTCATCTGTACCATCTGGGCAATCCCTGGGACAATTACTTTACCCACTTCTTATAAGGCAGACACTGCCTACATGGGCCAGACTCTCTCTGGGAAGGTGTGGGGGGTGAGCTACTGTCACCTTGTAAGAATCCTAAGAGCAAGGGAGGTCTTTTTATTCACATTTTATAGATAAGGCAGCTGAGGCTCATCACCCAGGTGTTGTGACAAGTTCTAACACAAACCTGGATCTGCTGGTCTCTGAAGCTCTCTGTACTCCACAATTATATAGAATTTAGGTTAACTCCATTAACAGATGTGTGCGTACATGCATGTGTGCATGTTGGCATTTGCATGACTACAGAGATGCTAAGTCTCGCATCAAGGAGGCTTCAGTGTGTACAGGCAAGCCCAAAACCTCTCCGCACTGCCCTGGAAAGGCAATACTTCATAGTTAGGCAGCAGTCACAGCAGAGCCACAGGCCGATAGCCTCGTCCAAGAAGACACGGGCGGCAGATGTGAGTGACCAAGAACATTTCCTTTGGTTGACCAATCGGGATTGATTATGATGATGGGATAATTTCTGACCCTGCTGAGATGAGCTCAGAGTTGCAAAATCTTGAAAAAGGGTAAGGTGGAGAGCACAAGCACTCTGGCAGAGTCTGCTGTGCAGGGGCCTCTCGTGCTGGCCTCTTGCTGCTGGAATGGTAAGGCTCTCCAAGCAGGATGAGTCCAGCGCTGAGGCAGGGAGTCCAGTGGAAAAGTGGGCGATGAACCATCTGCAACCCGTCCCTGACACAGCAAAACACTGCCCTGGCTGTCCGTCATGAAGCGGTCCTCCCACTGCGTGCGTGGGAGAGATGACGTACACTGTGACCGTAACTGCGAGCAGGTGGGGCCACTTCCAGGTCTGTTAAAACTTCCCTTTTTCAGAGTCTGAGGAAATAATAACGCGGCTGCCCAAGTGAAAGCCTATCTATCTGCTGTTCCGCGGTCTCTGTGCGTCTTGCTCGTGCGCTCAGAAGCCTCGATGCAAATTGCAGCTGTTATTTGTGCAGCAGGTTCCGAGGTTCTGTCACAGCCGTGGCAAAGGGACAAAAGCAAAGGCTCTTGCCGCCTGCTACACCTGCGGCTGGGATGAATGGTGGCTGATGCCAGCCGCGTGCGCATTGGGTCTGGAATAATCATGCTGCCTTTCATTTGCTGACAACTTTGCGATTCATGAAGCCCTTTTCTGTGCATTTCATGCATTCATTAAAGTGAAATGTGGGGCTTCCTCACAGTACACAAAAGGATGCTTTTTCCAAGCAAGCTTGTGCAGCTTGTATGTGACCAAATGCTTCCAGAGTGCCCGGCACTATTGCATGGTCTTAACCCTAACCCATGCCCTCCCACCCAATATGTTCTACATTATGACAATGACAGTAAACGCACACACACACACACACACACACATGTGCAGTAGGCATCCCGGTCTGGGTTGAGCTGTCTATCTCTTTTTCTTACTGAGTTGTAAGAATCACTTGTATATTCCCAATAGGAGCGTTTGTCAGGTATTTTGTGAATATCTTCCAGTTGCTTGCTCAGTCTCTAATTCATATACCATTTGTTGACTTTTAAAGTGATTAAAATTTCTAGTGCTGGGTATGATGGCACACACCTGCAATCCCAGCACTTGGGAGGCTGAGGCAGACAGATCACTGTGAGTTTGAGGCCAACCTGGGCTACATCATGAGACTCTTCTCGAAAAATTGCTAGTGATTCTTTAGCCAAACCTTTTTATTCACAAAAGAGGAAAGCAGGCCCAGAAAGGAGGCCATATAGCTACCTGGGAAAACATTGATTAGAACCCAGATCTTCTGACTTCTTCTGTTGCACTGATGCGTTCTTAACTCTTGCAGTAGTCAAAAGGTTCACAGAAAACAATGAGCAGAACATGTTACTGATCGACAAAACCCCATGCACGGAGCTCAGACATGACAACAAAAATTCAGTCACAGATG
This sequence comes from Myocastor coypus, assembly GCA_004027025.1. Classification (NCBI taxonomy): domain Eukaryota; kingdom Metazoa; phylum Chordata; class Mammalia; order Rodentia; family Myocastoridae; genus Myocastor; species Myocastor coypus. Next base: position 10,660 of record PVJA010028363.1, on the reverse strand, counting down.
CACACTCACTGTGGGATTCACTTACATACAGTTCACAACCAGACAAACAAAGCTATAGTGATTAAAATTAGGCCTTGGTCCCTTGGGGAGAGGCCAGAGGTGTCAGAGGGCACGAGGAACTTTCCTTCATGTCAACACAGTCTGTACTGATTTGTGAGGTAGTTGTGCATGAGAAAACATAGGTTAAAGCACACCAGGTGAGATACAGCATATGCATCACCCTATGTGTAAGCTAAACACCAGAGAAAACAAAGAAGAAAACCAAAGCAAAACAGAGATTTAACTATTGCTTACTGACATGACAGATATTTAGCGAAAGAGAATGAGTCTGGCCCTGAAATGATATTTAATCTGTATTATGCTTTTTGGCTGACTTTCTCTATTACACAAGCCTTGACCTTGCCAGATCTTCACTTCTTTGAATAATCTGGCCCCTTCTTGAATGAGCTGTGGCTTGGGCTCACTGACCTTCAAAGTCTCTCCCAGGTCCAAATTTCTGGGAATTTTTTAAAAGATGCCAAAGTCCAAAGTCTGAGTGGGAAGGAACATCCAAGGTTGTCTGGCTTTCGTCTGACATTGTGTAGGAGATTGGAGTGAGCTAGGAGACTGGAAATGACTTGTCCACGGCCACACTGATAACAACTTGGTGAAGAGCTACACAACTTATCTCAAGTAAGCCTTGAGTGCCTGCTGCCTTGGCACCGAGTCAGACACAGCACAGGGTTTCCAGACCTGATGGAGCCACGCCTAGAGATACCAGTGTATTCCTATGTGAGCAAAGCCATGAGCTCAGCGCCCATGTACTCCTGTCAGGCGCCAGAGGACAGGGTCAAAGACTTGTAAAGAAAGCAAGACTGAGATCAAAAGTTCCAAGAAACAGAACTGCCCTGTGTCTTTCCCTATCCTCAATCAGGCAACCATCAAACAAAGTCCCTCTTTGTCCTAGAATCTACTCTAAAAATTCTATGGCCTAAAATAAATTCAGATGGCCTAAAAGAACCCTGTGAACCTGAACTTCTCTATTTGGTAAGTTTGGATTTCCTTCTCTTGAAACTTGTGTTGCTGAGCAAAGTACTTATCTTCTTCAGGGAACTTAGCAAACATGGTCATCCACTGGCCTCAGTCTTCTTAGACAGTGATTCTAGAAGCTAAGTATGATGAATTTACACCTCGGTTCAGGCAAAGCATAAGAATTCACCTTGGGGTTAAAAGCAGAGTGAAGTAGATACAGGCTCGGAAAGAAAGTTACAAGACACAGACCTGCTTCTGTTCTACTCCCAACCACCCATGGGCCCACTGTCCTGGACAATCACTTCCCCTCACTCCATCTCATTTCTTCATTTCCAGTGGATTAGACAGACCACAGAAGCACTAAATTCTCAAGCCCTGCTTGTCTGAAGAACAAGACACAGAGTGAGAGGCAGGGGATGAAAGGAGAGGAGAAAGGACAGGGAGCCAAAAGAAAGAGGAGAAAGCTCAGGACACTCCTGGATAGACAGATTTCTCAGGGATCTGTGAGATGAGCTGCTAGATGGGCCCTCCTGGTGGCTCCTGCAGTGGCCCCAGGCCCCCCTTTCTGTTACTCCACACCTATACTCATGGGACAGCTGGCCCTATCTTTTTTTTTTTTGTCTTTTTGAAACAGGGTCTCCCTATGCAGTTGAAGCTGGCCTTGAGCTCACTTTTGTAGCCCAAGCTGGTCTCAAACACGCACCAATCCTCCTGTCTCAGCCTCCCGAGTGCTGGGATTACAGGCGTGAGCCACCACGCCCGGCTTGCCCTATCTTGACCAAGTTGGCCCTAAAGTTCTACACCTTCACCCCAGGAGGTCACAGATATTTTCCTGTGCTTTCTCCTTCATCTCTGACCTCTCCTTTTTACAAGCCACTGTGAACCATCCCAAATATTCCTGAGTGTGTGTGTGTGTGTGTGTGTGTGTGTGTGTGTGTGACACTTCCTTCTATCCTAGAATATCTAAAACTTGGTAGAAGTCTACAGAGACCACGTGTAATTGTGTGACCCACCTATCTCCCTAAAGTCCCTCTAAAGGTGGCTTGGGATCTACCTGGGATACAGGTCAGGTTCCCAACAGCAGGCACAGACTCAGTGTCCATCAGGAGCCCAGTTCCCAGAGAGGAGCAGTCATCCTGAGGGCGCAGCAGAGCCCACCTTATAGAGCTATTCCAGGGCCTCTCCCTAGGACTGTACAAGGGTACCTGGGTTTCTTCACATCACCAGTGCACAAGATGGAAATAGAAAAACTGTAAGCCTATTGGACAAACCTCATTTTTTCCATCATCTACAAGATTATACCAAATTCGCCCTCACAGCATGAAGACACCAACCCACGTGGACTTCTTCTACCCCCTCATCCCTTGTAGCCATCTCTCGGATGGAGTGGCTCTGAATCCAAACCACCAGGAAAGCCAGGCTATGATACAGGTAGTGGCAAAGCTTTTAGAGCTTCCAGTGAAAACACAAACAGCTGTTGCACACGTGCCTCAGGTGCGCTGCCACTGCCTCATGACCATTACCTGAACATATCCAGGAGTGAGAATCTCATGTGGGTGCTTCATGAACCCTGTGGCCAGAGAAGAGACTGCTCTGAGAATTGAAAAGGGGCCTGGCAAGAGTAGTGACAGCCAGGTGCCACCTGTGCATCTCCAAATCAGTGGCGGGGACTCAAAATGTGCTTTTCCAATTGCCTACCTAAGGAATTACAATGCAGATGGGCCGAGGGCCACACTCAGAAAAACCCAGACCAGGTGGCCCAAGCCCATCAAGTGCTGCCCCGCCTCTTGGCTCCATGCTCTTTCCCCGGACCTCTAAGGGAACTTTGGATCGCCTCCCGAATGTCAACTCCCCACTTTGACTTTCCCTGAGCCTCCCGGCAGCTCTCTGTACGCATTTCTGCTAAAGCATTTGCCACAGGGCGTTACAGCTATGGCTTTATGTGGCCCTCATGCCCTTTCGACTGTATTTTCCTTCCTTCACCTCGCCAGTACCCAGCACAGTGCCTGGGACATAACTTAAGTCGGTACATGTTTATTGAATTAAATGAGGTTGCTGGTGGAGCTGGTGATCCTATCAGATGTCTGTCCATGTGTGGCAAGACTACAGACACTGGCCTGGGACACAGGAAAGGTCCTAGTGCCAGGCAGGGCTCCAGAAAGAGCCTGTCCCAGGATTTGGGCTAGGGTAAAGCCTCAGCCAGCACCGAGGGTATATGAAACAGATCTGGGTTATTTCCTGGCACCAGCCAGGGCAAGGAGGGTAAGTGAAAGTTAGGGAACAGGCAGCAGAATAGCGCCCTGAAAATTCAAATGTAGACTCATGAGTCAAAACTCCAACACACAGTTAAAAATTTCCAGGGCACACTAAGACTCTGAATTTTAGCAAGAGCCCCAGTGGTTCTCGTGATTGAGTAGGTCTAGCAAAGTCCTAAGGCAACCTCAGGAAGTACAAAGAGTGGGTAGAAAAATGAGCAGCTCCATGCTACCTCAGTTCCTGCGCTGGTGGGAAGTGAGAGAAGTTGAGTTCAGGAGAAAGAGGCTCAGGTCACCCTGGGGGCCAGGAGGCGGGGTCTGGATTTGGAGAACCCTCCTAATGCAGCTCTTCCTCCATTCCTGCTCTCACGAAGCCTGGAGCTGGAGCCTGACTGAATCCCAAAAGGGACCTCAGAGAGAAAGGGAGCAGACGCTGAGGGAAGATGTGAGGAGGAAACCAGCAGGAAGAGTGGGAGAGAAAATAAATCAGAGCGCAAGGGGAGGTCATCCCCGTTTCTCCCGAGCAACAGCAGCGCGAAGTCATAACCTTAGTCAGATTTCAGACGCCGGGAGATGAGGAGAGCGTGAATGTGTCATCCCCTGATGGAAACGAGCCAAGCTGCAAGGCCTGCGGCCAGGGTCTCGCTTCTGACAGGGATCGCACCAATACCACCCTCTGCTTGACAGGTCAGCAGCAAAAGTCACAGAGTTCACTCAAGGCTTAGACTCATGGTTGGGGAAAAGATGAAGACGGCCAAAGGAAAAGACGGAGGACAGAGGTCAAGACTACATATGAGAAGCCTCCACAGTCTTCGGGATCCATTACCATTCCAGTACTGATGTGTGACAAAATAAACAGAGTCCTGCCAGCTCGAGGAGCACAGTGTCCAGAGACTTTATTGGGCCTTCATTATGTAGACGGACTTGATTGATCGCCCACATGGCTGAGTCATTCTCCAGCTGCCCTTCTTCTCTGAAGCCTGGGCTGGAGGAGGCTGAAGGATGGCAGGTGTGCCTGGCTGTCGCTATCTGCAGGGGGTGTTAATGCCTTCAGAATCCAAAGTGGATTTTCCAGGGAGCAACAGGGCTCTTTCTCACAGGGCCTGGTCTTGAGTTTGGCTTAAGAACAGACCAGATCTAGCACTGTGCTTGACAGCAGCTCATGTACTAGTCATCATCCCATCCCTGAGACACAATACCTGATACCACAAGTCAGAGGAAAGGTTTCATTTGGCTCACAGTTCCAGGGCATCAGTCTGTGGTCTGCTGGCTCCAAGGCAGAAGAGCCTGGTGAGCAAAGATAGCAGCCCATGGAACCAGGAAACAAAGCAAGGAAACTGGGGGCCTCCTGGGATTAAGCTAATGGTCACAGTTTACAGTGGAGGTAAGGTCTCAGATAGGCTTACATTTCCACAACTCACCTATCTCTTAATAGTTGTTTGTTGGGAAGGAGCACCCCTAGGTGCCCAGTTCCAGCCTGGCTATTAAACTACTATTGGGGGAATATTTCAGAAATACGAGATACAGCTAATGATCCCAGGATTCACAAGCTAGTTGAACATAATTCAGATAAGTGAATTGTGTATCAGAGATTTTCAACTAGCATGCAGAGGGACACAGGAGATGCCTCTACCATGATGATTGCTGGGGGAGAGACATATTAGTGCTGGGGATGCGTGGCTCTATACTGAAACTCTGCTAGAATGAGAGGGTCTCGCCAGCTAGAACTGAAGGCAAAAACGTAAAGTACAAGCTACAGTATCATTATGGCTTATATCTTGATGTCCCTCCAAGCCTCAGGTGAGGACAGGTGAGCTTTTTAAAGGTGAATGGGCCATGGGGGCCCACAGCTGATTTGCTGCTAGGAGGTGGGCCAAGGCCTGAGAAGGTGGCTACTGTGGGTATGTCCTAGAGCAGTGGGTTTTCAACCTTTCTAATGCCATGACCCCGCAGTACAGTTCTTCATGTTGCGGTGACCCCAAACCAAAAAATAATTTTGGTGGCTACTTCAAAATTGTAATTTTGCCACAGTTATGATTTGGAATGGCTTTAGGCAACCCCTGTGTTTTGGTCGTTTGACCCCAGCTGGGGTCGCAACCCACAGGCTGAGAACCGCTGTCCTAGAGAGATGCGTCCCCCACCCCAGATCCTCCTTCATCACTGCCTGCTCCTTGGCTGTCACAACATGAAGTGCTCTCCAGTGCCAAGCTCCTGGGCCACAAAACCCTGCCTTGGTGCCAGCTTACTGTGGCCTAAAACTTCTGCAGACTGTCAGCCAACACAAATCTCTCCTCCTCTAAGTTGCAAGTGTCTGGTGTTGCTTCTCTGGGACCAAGTCACTAAGACAGCTGCACCTGCGAAAGAGTTCAAAGGAAAAATCAGCAAGGTGTGGAAAACAGTAAGAGTTTCTGGGCAGACCTTGGAGCAGCCAAGTGATTCAGACAGGACAAGGGGAAACAAAGAAAGCCACTGGACCAGCCGGCTAGACTGGGGAGCACATGCCATCCGAAGTCGGGTTCCCCAGAGGCCGTCATCTGTGCCGCACGTATATAGTTTCATAGTAGAAGGACATAGATAGAGCTTTAGAATGGCCTTCAGACCCCGATACAGTGGAAACAAACAGCACATTCCTCAGGATGTGGAGCAGTAACAAAGACATCAGGCCCTTTACTACTATATTTATGAAGCAGCTGCTGCATAACCAAATATGCAATGTGCATGTGTACAGTTATGATGTGTTGATTAGTGGTCTTGTAAATAATAAATTCTAAGATGCAAAAGGTGCACTGCTTGGAGAAGAAGAGCAATGTTGCAAGGTCAGCTGATGACTGGAAGAGGCAATGGGGGTAACTGGAAGGGAGACTGGGGGTGCTATGTGCAGAACAGGGGTAAACATCCCAGCATCCTTAAGCACAACCTGCCACTGCCATAACTTTGGTAACAAAATGATCCAGGAAAACAGCAAAGTCCCTTAGGAATTTCAGCTAGTTTCTAAGATCTCTTCTATTATAGACCTTATGGAGCTACTTAAAATTCAAGGGGTCCAAAGTCTTAACCTGAATTATAAGGTTTTTAAGAGCAGTTAACAAGTCTTATCTTGGTGGTTATTTAATTGATTGCTTTAGTCATTAGCCAACAAGTATTCGAGCATCTCCACTGTTTCAGACTCTTGGGTTACAGAGACAAATTCACACACAACAAAAAGTCTCTGTCCTCATAGAGATACTAGCTGAACTGAGGATTCAGATAATTAAAAATAGGCCTAGAATTTAACATCTGCTAGAGTGAGCTCAGATGGGTGCGGAGTCTCTAGGAGAGGAAATGAATACTGCTGTCCTCTTGTCATAAGATGGATAGAGAGTGAGGTAGGCACCTATATGCAGCATGCTGTCTTTGTCTCTCATTTTCTCTGTCCCCTGGGACATGTCAGGGAGACATTCCAGGTAGGGAAAAGCTTTCTAGGGACCCTAAGGCTGTAGTGAATTTCACCTGTAGGCTTAAACGTGACCAGCAACAAGATGATTAGGATGCAGTGCAGTCATAGGGGCAGGCAGGGGCCGACTCGTAAGTCTTTTGTAAGCCACAATAAAGTTTGCAGAGGAAAACCTTAGGAACGTTTCCTTTATGATCTTAGGAACTCAGTAACAAAAGGGGCTAAACTCAGGTACTTCCTAGTCTTTCTGTGTCTATGCCCAACCTCCAGTTTCCCTGGAAAGAAGACGGACATGAGCATGCACTATTCCTGTCACACAACTCATCCGTTTCTTTTCCTTCCTCTTCACGTGGTTGGCCCTCCTACTGCACAGTGACCTAAATTCTATTCCTGAGTGATCTGAGCTCTCCATCAGCCCTGCTAGCAAGCAGTGCTGTCGTCTTCTCTCACTTTTCCACTGAACAGGGAAATCCTAGGAGCTTCCTCTGGGCTTCACCCTTGTTCCTCTGCATTCCCCCCTTGAATCAGGATACTTGTCAGGCAGCTGTGATCACCGGGATTGGCCACCCCAGCCCATTTTAGTGCCTTTGTCTTCCCTACTCTCTGGGAAAAGGAATCAGAAAGAGCAGAGCCTCTGTACTGGTTACTTCCCCTGGTGGGTGCACTGCTCTTCCAATTGTGAAATGCCTGTTGAATATCACCAGGGATGGGGTTGTATTAGATGCAGTGAGAAGTGGAGCTCCTTCCCTTCCCCCTGCCCAGTCACCATTTCGGCTTATGGATGCACATCGTCAGAGCTCAGGTGCACTCAGGCCTCACTGCTAAGGTAAAAACCCCAACCTTTCCAAGTGCTGACTTTGAGTCCACACCATTCCCGATCCCACAGCTGGTTTCATAGAGCCATCATCTGCCAGGATGTGCAGTGAGACCACAAGCTTTCCTGAGCATCGGCCACTGGCTTCTCTGTCACAAATTACTCCTGCTGGCAGTGCATAACACCCCTGGAATAGCTGCAGATTCTGGCCTTAGCAAGGAAGGAGGGGAAAAGGGAGGCAAATCTACATGCAAATAATGTCTACCTGGCTGTACACTAATACACTGCTGCGCTCTTCATGCAAACAAGGCTCTCTGGGATGAAGTTCCTCTCACCAGGGGGCTCCCTGGTCTCTAGGGGTGGTCTCAGATAGGCAGGAAGGTTAGTGTTGGTACCTGGAACTTGCTAGGTGGCAATACCGGGGTGCTTTAGTGAGCAGGTGTCTACACCAGAGCCTCCATGCCCATCCTGCCACCATGGCCACGTCCCTGCAGAACCCACTGAACGCCACAAAGTTGAGGGCAAAGTCCCACCAGCTATGAGCAAAGTGTAGGTCATATTGGCCACTGTTTCACTGTGGGAAGCTTTTAGCCAACATTACTTGAAACTCAAAAGCTGTTGGCCTTTTCTCAGCTTAGAGCACACCTGGCCACAATGAAATGTGTGCTTTGTAACCAGAAAACCCTGTGCATAGCTCCCGTGATGTGCTATTTAGTGGCAAACGTCAGAGAAGGGATGCTTTTTTTATCCTTTGATTGCCCAGAGTACCTGGGTTCTTTCCTGTTGTCTATCTTCTCTCTGCAGCCTGGAACCCAGGTCATTTTAAAAGATTTTTTTTTCCTGTCTGTGGACTAGACAAACTAGGATTTGTTCTGACTGTTGATCCTAAGGGTTTTGCCTCCAGCCTGGCCTGGATTTTTTATCCTTTCTACACTCATCCCTCTCCCTGCCTGAGGTTTTCTCCCCTTTCACCCTTCCTGAGGCTCCCGTTCCTGCCTTCTACTCATTCCTGTCCCGTGAGGTCTCAGACAACTGTCCCAGGAGCTCAGCCATCATGTCCCCTCCATGGAAGATGGTGTCATTGCCCACTCCCATCTTACACAGAGCTGTCGTGCTGATGCTCCCTGCACTTCCACAGCACTGACCACAGCCTATAACTTCCAGATGGACTCTGAAGCAAGAGTCTCTGATCCTACCATGCTCCTAAAGTACTTAAGATGATACCTTTATATTTTAATGGCACAGTTTGAACCAATCACAGGGACTTCTCCTGGACAAAATCCACTCTTCCTGGAGAATTCTGTCAGGCATGCATAGCAAAGAAATATTTCACATAGGACTGTACAAAATATTTGGAAATAATGTTAAAAAGTCAATGTGTGTCTAAGAAGAAATTTTATCTTCTGTCTTCTTCAGTGCCTCCAGATCTTAAAATACCAAAACCTCCATCATCTCTGGGAGAAATTTCTTAACATGTTGTTGGTCTCACTTACTACATACATGGGCAAGACCATTAAAACGAAAATTTCTGGGGTTTTTTGTATGTCACAAGTCAACAAGGGAAATGTTTTTTCAGAAGGAGAAAGAAACCAGTAACTACAAAGTCAAGCAAAATTCTGGAACAACATCCAAAAATAAAGCCAAGAAACAGGGCAGGAGGAAGCTGAGGCAGAAAAAAACTGAATTTTTCAGAGATGGATTTCTGGCTAAAGCAGAGACATTCCTCAAACGAGCAACATCACATAACTCAAACCAAAATTTAAAGCTATTCTTCAGAAAGGCAAGGATCAGAAAGTCAGAAATTTCCTAGAAGCTTAGAGATTTAGCATTTGAAGGGATGTTTGATCATTTGCTCAAGTAATTAGACTATTAAAAAAAAAAAAAAAAAGACTTCCCTAGCCAGGCATGGGGGCCCACAATTGAAAGCCCAGCACTCCGACTCATTCTGCTGATATCAGCATTCATCAGCTGTGTGATGTAGACCTTCCGGGGTGCCCAGAAACACATTCAACCCAGCAACAAGGCCCCGCATATGATGAAGACCATCCCAGGCCCACCAGAAACTCATTCAACCCAGCAACCAAGCCCAACATGCCCAGTGAGGAAAACTGCCACAGAACTCTTTGCAGAGAGATTACACACAAGACCCACCCAACTGATTCAGGAGCAGAACTTCTTGCTAGAGTGACACAGAAGGGTCACCTCCAAGAGGTGTAGCAGGAAAAGGTGAATCTCAGAAGCCAGATCAACCCACACCCTCCTGGATGACTTTGAACTTGGTAGATCCGGAACTGGTACTAGGTAAGACTAGCAAAGCTGTACACCAAAGCAGTCAGGACTATACAAAATGACAAAGAGAAGGAGTAAAATGTACTCTGAGGTCCCAAGACTACCCAGAACAAATAAAAGAGATAATAGCATAGAAGAAATTGGAAATCACATACCTGAAATCTCTGAAATAATAGCATCCAAAGTAAAGAAACAACTGCAAAAATCAGATCAGAAATAATTTCTGAAAGTAAAAAAGAAATAATATCTATAATACAAGAAGTACTAAGTGCTTCTAAAGACACTGATTTAAAAAAGTGGAAGAGAATACAAAAATGATGGAATCCTAGAATGAGCAATATAGGAAACTAATAGAATGTATGAAGCTATACAGGAACTTAGAATCTTAATCACAACCTGGCAAAAACATTTCAATGAAAGTGAAAATAGACTTTCAGACCTTAAAGACAACATTGCAGCTAGTGAAAAGGTAAGAAAAGATCTCTTTAAAAAATCTAGGATGTAAGAAAAAATAATTCAACATCTGAATGATGATGCAAAGATGAACAATGTAAGACTAGCAGGCATCACTGAGAAAGAAGAAGTCAATACAAATGATATTAAAAGAATATGGGCAGAAGTAATAGCACAAAACTCCTCAAATATGGGGGAAAAGTCTTACATTCAGCACTGAAGCATATAGAACTCCAAATAACGTTAACACAATTAAAACCACACCCGGACATACAATAATCAAGATCACAGAAATTCAAAACAGGAATAATGTACTAAAAGCCACTAGATCAAAGAGACAGATCACATTTAAAGGAAAACCCATCAGAATAATGGCAGATTTCTCTTTACAAACCATCAATTCAA
>PVJA010028362.1:0-27652 GCA_004027025.1 Myocastor coypus | reverse complement strand
ATAAAAAAAAAAAAAAAAAAAAAAAAAAAAAAAAAAAAAAAAAAAAAAAAAAAAAAAAAAAAGAGCTACAGAAAATTGTAGTAGATGTATTTAACCTCAGTCTGATAAAAGCTACCTAGGACAAACCAACAAACCATCATTCCAAATAGAGAAAAACTAAAAAGCTTTTACTATAAAATTAGATATAAGACAATGATGTCCACTAACACTACTAGTCAATATAGTTCTGGCTAGAGCCATTAGACCAGAGAGCGAAATAAAAGGAATAAGAATGGGTAAGGAAGAAGTTAAACTATCATTATTTGCAGATGACATGATACTGTACATGGAAGACCCAAAAAACTCCACCAGGAAGCTCCAAGAATTATTAAACAAGTTAAGTAGCATAGCAGCATACAAAGTCAGCACCCCAAAACCAACAGCATTCCTGTACACAAATAACAAACTCACTGAGGGAGAAATTAGTGAACCATTAAGCTTCACAATAGCATCAGAAGAAGAAGAAGAAGAAGAAGAAGAAGAAGAAGAAGAAGAAGAAGAAGAAGAAGACATAAAAGGAAGAGGAGGAGGAGGCAGAGAAGGAGGAGGAAGAGGAGAAGGAGGAGGAGAAGGAAAAAGAAGAAGGAGGAGGAGAAGGAGAAGAAAGAAGAAGAGGAAGGAGGAGAAGAAGAGAGGAAAGAAGAAATAAAGAAAGACAGATACACTTAGGAATTAATCTAATAAAGGAAGTAAATGATGTATACAAGGAAAATTACAATAATCTGAAATTCAGGTCACAGCCCTCAGTCTTCTGGCACAGATCCTTCATCCTCTGGCATTGACCTTCAAGCTGTCACCACTGGCTTTTGGGACTTTCCATGCAGATCCTTGATATGGACCTGCATGAGGTATTTCCATGGGCTCTAGGCCTTTAGCTGGATGAGTAGAGGGCACTTCTATGGGCTTTAGGCCTTTGGTTAACTCATGTGGGACCCTGCTAAGTAATTCATAGCCTTGACTGGATTCTCTAGGTCTTTAGAACAGGGACAGATCACTTACATGCTTTTGTATTTGACTTTTTGGGTGAATATTATAAAATAATCCAATAAATTATGTGTCCTACATTAAGTCCATTCCCTTAAAAGGTATAACTGCAAAAGAAATTCATAGTTTTTAGGCCATTTAAAGAAAGAAACAGCTCAAATGTAAGGGCACTGAGAAGATCTCCCATAAAAGAGGATGCTTCTGGTGTCCCAAAAGTGAAATACAAGGGTTAGTTGAAGAGTATAATTAAAGAGAAAGAGCAATCCAAGGAGAAGACATTCATAAGAAAAATTGGGGGCTAGAAAATATACAATAGGAAATTGAAAAGAAAAATCACTGTAGTCAGTCAAAGAGCATATATTTGGAGGGAAGTAGAAATCAGAGTCAAATGCAGAGTGGTAAGACCATGAGATGCCATAAAAATCATGGGCAAAGCGTTGAATTTACCCCCAAGAGCACTCGAGAACCATTGTGGTAGTTTAGAAAGCTCCTTGTGGTTGCAAGAGATAGAATGAGTGTAAGGACAGAGCCATGCTATAGAGGAGAAGACCAGTGAGAGGACAGGAGGAACACAGGCCAAAACAAAAGCTACAGAAACTGTGGTAGTGACAATAAGAACAAAGAGAGACAACTAGAATTTTAATCTTTTTAGGAAACAGAGCCAATGCAAACTTGTGACCTTCTGGTGATGGGTGAGGGTGGTAACAAGCAAGAATGGTAGTTATCTTCCAGGATGCTGTACCAGATGAGTGATTTATGGTCATTCTATTATCAGTGAGAATGATGGGCAAAAAACATGGGAGAAATTAAAACCATCATTACTAATAATAGCAGAAGGCCTAACATCCAACACCAGGCAAACATCACAAAAGCACAGGGTATGATTTATACATATATGCATATTTTAGAAGTAAAAGTGAAAAATATAACCTTGTTTCTAAAATGAAGTTGTAAAGTCAGAAAAATTATAATTATTATCCATAATTTATTGCACTTAGTTAAAACATTTTTAGCCAATGCTAACATCACTTCGAACAAGAAATTAAAGTCACTGCACATGAACTTCTTTATTGTTAAATAAAAGCTTCTTCTTTGTTTTGACCTGGAGGAATCAGTCTCAAGGCATAGTGCTTGTCAGGCAGCTATCTTGTGCCTGAGCTACATCCATTGCTCACTATACAAAAATACAAACAAAACAGAGATCTTCCAATTTTAGCTCCAATGCATAAAGACCTTAGTTATTATCAGTGCTGTCTTTGGGACAATAAAAATTTGGACAAATTGAAATTCAGTAGCTTCTGTTAGATGCAGCAAAGAAGCAAGTCATTCCCCAAGGCTGGACACAGAGGAGAAACCAGAGAATGACAGCCAAGACCTGCTTTCCTGGAGTAGAAATCACTGGAGCAGTAAATTATAGAAATGGCTGGAAGCTGAGTGTGGACTGGTGTGATAGGGAGACAGTCTTGCATTTTATCCTCTGGTGGGTTTGCCTCTAAGAATCCTACTGTGAAGAGGCAAGAAAGATCCCTCTGTGTCTCTGGCAGACAGGCAGAGAAAAATAGTCAAATAGGAGCTCAGTGTTTTCCACAATAATGTTCTATTCTCCAGGGACAAAGATTCTACCCAAGCCATGGGCCATATGTGTCAGGACATGTCTGCCTCCTCAATTCTCAACAGGGATCTTTTCTCACCTAAGGGTGGAAGAGCTAAGAAACAGTTGTACAGGTGCATCCTAAAGACACAAGCCCAATAAAGACCAACATTTAAACACAAAGCCATAGAATTTATAGCCGCAACAGCAAGGGTTCACAGATGAAGAACCTTCAGATTTACTCTCTTTGAGGTGGAATTCTTAGGGAAGCTCAAAGTGAACAGGAGAAGCAAAAGACACAGCAGGTATCTGAAACCTTTGGTGCCTATAACCAGCGCAAATATTAAGCACAAAACAACACCAGGTAAAACTGACATATATCATCACACTGGAGGCCTTTCAGTTTTAGTTTCTATTTCCTGAATCATCGCGTCTGGCTTCCACCAAAGATTTAGAAGTTACTTACGTTAAACTGCAAGGCAAAAAAGTACAATCTGTAGAAAAACAAAACAAAACAAAACCAAAAAAAAACAGCAGAACCAGACTCAAACATGACTCAGATATTTGAATTATCAAATAAGAAATTTAAAATAAGACTGAGATATTAAAACAAAAAGCAGACAACATTCAAAAAAGACAGGAAATGAAAGCAGACAAATGAGAAGACCTTTTAAAAATTGACAAAATAAATGATCGATTGGGGAGCTTAGAGAATATCAGGAAGGATAAAATTTCACCTCGCACTATCCCAGGCCCCTAAGAACAGAAACACTTTCAAACCTAGGGATATCAGATTCAAACTGCAGAATAGCAAAGACAAGGAGGAAATGCAGAAGTAGGAATAAAACCCACAATAACAGCCAAAATCTCACTAATAATGGAGCAAGAATAAGAATTGTATGAATAGACTTGTCGATAACCATTCTGGAATTATGTTTACGAATATTGAAATTGTTCAAAGAAAGGACTATAACATAGAGTTCTATATCCAGGGAAATTACCCTCAAAGTACACAATGAAATAAAGAATTTCTCAGACAGACAAAGCTGGAGAAATTCATTGCCAAGAGAATTGCTTCGCAAGAAATGTTATGAAAATTTCTTTAGGCAGAAGGAACGTGTTGTAAGTAAGAAATTCAGAGCCATAGGAAGGAGAGTGTTAGAAAAGAGCAAATGAAAGTAAAATAAAATATTTTGTTTCTCTCATTCTGAATTAATCTGAGATAACTGTAAGTAATAATATTAGCAACAGGTGATTATAGAATATAAGAAAGATGAATTATAGTACATCTAACTCATAAGGAACAGCAGGAAGAATTATAATACACTGATTTACTTTATTTTGTCTTTTAGGGAAGAGTCTACAGCCTCCCAAGAGCTAGGATTATAGGGGCTGGCATGGCAGGCCCAGGGATGGAATCCTTAGCCCCTGTGCCTGCTTGTAGGAGCTTTAATCTACTGAGTTATTTGGCTGGCCCTGTAATATACTGTTGTAAGGGACCCTTATACTCATGAGTAGATATAATGTTATTTTAAGGTAGATTCAGATCACTTAAAATGCATGCTGAACATTTAGAATAATGACAAATATATAAATCACACAAATGTTCAAAAAGAAACTTAATATACAGTAACCAGTTTACTAAAGTACAAGGTCCTAGGTTAAATCTCCAGTACTGAAAACAAAAGAGATAAAATAGTTATGTAAAATACTGATTAAAATCAGGAAAAGCAAGCCGGACGTGGTGGCTCACGCCTGTAATCCCAGCACTTGGGAGGCTGAGGCAGGAGGATTGGTGAGAGTTCGAGACCAGCCTGGGCTACAAAAGTGAGCTCAGGACCAGCCTCAACTGCATAGCGAGACCCTGTCTCAAAAAGACAAAAAAATCAGGAAAAGCAGGAAAATTAGGTCAGAGGGATGAAAAACAAATACAGTGAACAGAAACTAACTAAAAACGAGGTAGATATCAATAACTACTTTAAATGTGGTGTTTCTATTTACATGAAATTAACAGACAAAGATTGTCAGGATGAATGAAAACAAAAACAGACCACTTATATGCTATGTATAGGAAACCTACTTTAAATATAAAAACTCAGGTTAAATCTAAAGGATATAGCAAGAAACACCGTAACAGTATTAACCAAAATGAAACTGAAGTAGATATGCCAAGTTTAGAAAAAATAGACTTCAAAACATTAAGAGAAATGATTAGGGGTGGTATCAATTAAAATGAGTCAGTTTTTCAAGAAGACAGCAATCCCAAGCTTATGTGTCAAAATACATGAGGCAAACATTCCTAGAACTAAAAAGAGATACACAAATCCATATTATAGTTGGTTTATTATAGTAATCTACTATACTATTATTATAGTACAGAAGCGTGATAGGGAGCTATGGAAGGAATGGATGAATCTTAATGTATATGTGTTGCAAACTGAAAGAAAACACTAAAAATGAGAAATATTTTATGACTCATATTTCATGATATTTAGAAAAGACAAATTCAGAAAGATAGGGGAAATGTCAGTGGTCACCAGGAGTTCAGGGAGGTTGGAAGAAAAGTTGAATAAGGCAAGCATAGAAGATTGCTTTTTTAGAGTAGGGAAACTTGTTTTGTCTGACATAGTATAATGGAGTACGAGCTAGCATTTGACCCTCAGAACTTTACCACAAAGGATGTACTACACAATAAACTTAGATATATGAACATCCCTTAAAAATCTTTTCAGTTAATCGACTCCCAGGATGGAATGCAGAAACAGTTTTAGAAATGGAGAAATCTATGCACCAAAAGCAAAGGAAATTGTATGTGACGCTCTGCTATAGCAGACTAGGTAATTTCCCATGAGAAGTAAGTTAAGTATTCTAATACTGCTGTGCATGTAGACTGGAAATGAACAGCTATACAGATGCATAGGTGATGCTAGGATTCAGAGTTTTTACTGCCCAAGTAAGAGTTTACAGATAAACATAGGGAAAAGACTAGAGTGACCTATGTGGTAACAGAAAGGAGACAAGAAAAGAAAGGATGAGTTTTAATATCTAGATGCAGCTATGTGAAATCTATATCAATTCCTAGTATTTCAAAGGCAATAGCCAACAATTCCCTAATTCTAGAAAACTTGGTTTAGTTCAAATTGAGTTTTGACTACTTAAAATGATTTGGTCATATTTAGCTATTTTTCTGCTCTTTTTCTTTTTCTTTTCCTCCCACTTGTCAGAATTTGTCATTATCATAGGACATTTAGTTGAGGAGAAAAATTTCATGAACCATCCTAGGCCACCCTAACCTAGAGTCCACTTCTTTCTCTGAAGCCTTATATATATTCACTATCTGCTTTGCTTAGAGATACTTCTTGTCTTGTGAAGGACATCATCCCACAATTTTTTTCTGTGCTTAAGATTCATTTATTAATAAGGCAAAGCTCCCAGACGACACCATTGTCCAATACTATGGCCTACCTAGATCCCTAGGAGTTTACAGTTGATTAAGTTTTCTCAGCTCTATGAGCACAGAGAGGAAATTTATTCACAGCACAAATATATAATTTGTTGTAGTAATTAAAGTCAAGCAAAAGTCTTGCTGTGCAGCTTGAATTCATGGTAATTCTCTTATTTCAGCCTCCCCACCACTGGGATTGCAGGCATGCAACACCACACTTGGTTTCAGTGGCTCGCACGGTGTGCCCAGAGTTCTGATATGGGCATGGCATATGGTACCAGGGATGGAACCCAAGTCTTTGAGCTTCCACGCAGGCATTTAGATCACTGAGCTATCTCCCTGGTCTTCATTCACAATATATTTTTAATTTTCTCTGAGGTATCACATATATTTATCTTGTTTATTCCTTAAAATTACCCTGAAAATGAAGTCTTATCATTCCTATCTTAAAAATTGGAAAATAAGGTCAAGGAAATGAAATAATTTGTCCAAGATTACAACCTAGTAAATGTATGCTAATGTTTATGCATTCTTTTTCTTTGTATTCTCACCATTTAGCACAGTATTTGACACACAAAGGATACACACAAAATGCTTGGCAAATCAATAAATGAATGAAAAAAACAGCAGAAACAAGGTTAAAATGTTTGAATTCTCAGTCTCCATTATTTCATGCTGCCTTGCAATAGGATTGTAGCCAGAGTACAATGTTTTTCGCTTTTCTATTCAAATTACATTGAATCATTCACTATTAATCATATGTGGAGATTGACACTGCTAGATTTGAATATAATAACTCACATAGAGATGTAATACATTGAAGTACTTTAAGTGCTAAGAACTTGGGATTAAGAGAAAAGACAAATGCAAACCATGACTTTGGAGGAGTCACTTGTGTCAGATTGCTCATTGTTATGATTGGGATACTGACAGTATTTTCCTTGTAGACTGTTATGAAAATAAATGAAATTAAGTTCAGCATAGTATATAAGGTATAGTATATAAGATATAGGACATGTTGTATAGCAGTAATTCTACATTGTTATAATCATATTGTTAATTTCCTTTAAAATCTAAACCGATATTCTCATGATTATGTAGGACAACAATACACTAAATTTTTCTGTTTTTTTTTTAAATTAATTTAGCTATTATTTGGAATACTAGGGAAAATGTAGCTAGAAATGTCATTAATTAATTGATCAACACATCCACAGGAAAACTCTCATAACAAAAAAATCAATCCTAATGATATAGTTAATTTAAGCTTATACTAGCTAAGATGCCCATAAGGAAGTTCACAGTCTCATTACTTACCTGGAGACTTAAGCCCAAAACTGGAAATGTGCTCCATATGCCACCTTAGTGTGCAGAAGTACGTGCCAATAAATACCTTCATTTCTGCCATTACCATTTCAGCTCGTCCTCAAGCTTTTGTCACTTTTGCATTTCCACATACCATTTTCTCACCCCATCAACATTTTTAAAGAGAATTTAAAAATAGTAAAAAAAAAAAAAAAAAAAAAGTAAAAGAAAGAAATGATGCAGAATTTCACTACACAATATGGTAGGAATTAAACAATGGTTGTTATACTGCATATTGTTATCTTCAAATGAGTTGTTCAGATAACCAGATACAAGCCTATAAGATGGGTCAAAATATTATAAAAATTATAAAGGAGAGAGAAAAAATTTAAGCATTAAGAGCTCATTTCAGCAGACCAGCAGAAATCAGCAGTACAATTATCCAAACTATGCCATGTATATACCTACAGTTTTTCTTCTTCCTTTACTTCTTTCTTTTCTCTTTTCCCTCATCAAAGTTGTTCCTCCCCTTTGAATGATTTCTTTCCCTTTCACAGTATCCACTGTCCCAATCAGATCCTATTTACTCTTTTAGGTTTGCACAGTAAGGAGACAACATCATGTTTACATATGTGAATCTCATTTATTTCACTTGTGTGAAATAAATTTATTTCACTTGTCTCTAGTTACATTCATGTACTTATAGAAGTATAAAATTTATCTTTTTATGGTTGGGGAGTACCCCATTATATAAAAATGTCATATCATTTTTATCTATTCCTCATTTGATGGGCATTTGGGTTGTTTCTAAGATTTAGCTATGACAAATTGAGCTGCTATAGACATGCATGCACATCTACTGCTGTGGTATGATGTTTTTAGGTTTTCTGGAAAAATACCCAGCAGGGGAACAGCCAGCTTGAATGAGACCTCCAATCCCAGCTCTTTGAGGAATCACCACACTAATCTCCACCGTGGTAGTACTAGCCAACACTCCTACCAACAGTGGAGAAAGGTTCCTTTTTCCATACAGCACCTCCAGAATGTATTATTAGACTTCTTGGTGGTAACCACTGTTCCTGGAGTGAGACGGAATGTCAGTGTTGTTGTGATCTGCCTTTCTCAAATGACCAGTGATGTTGAACATTTTTCACTGAAGTCCCACTGACTCTGATCTAGAGGGTTTTGTATATTCTAAGTGAAGGCCAATGGAAGCTTTACGAAGGGCAAAAGAGTTTCAAGAACCTTTTGATGGATTCACAGGGCCTTTTAGATGGATTAGCAGACTTCATGTGGAGTTCTTAGAGGAGGAAGTGAGAGTTGGTTGAGGGTCCTGCGGATTAGTGGTGTCTTGCTCTGAGTTGAAGGTTTCTGGAGGTACAAGTCTGGGAGCTTGGATGAAGAGTTTGATTCAGATATGAGCTTGCTGGACATGCAATATGTGTTTTTATAAGTGGAGCAGTTTTTCTCAGTAGTTAATTTCTACCCATTTTGTCAAGTTCTGTGCCTTGAATACTTTTCATTCCTTTTCCTTGGAGTTACTTCACTCAATCCCTACTTTTTAGAATGAATGACTTGTAACTGAGA
Source organism: Myocastor coypus (assembly GCA_004027025.1). Taxonomy (NCBI): domain Eukaryota; kingdom Metazoa; phylum Chordata; class Mammalia; order Rodentia; family Myocastoridae; genus Myocastor; species Myocastor coypus. The sequence goes on along the minus strand of PVJA010028362.1, from coordinate 18,701 downwards.
AAGAGCTTTACTTAATAATGCAGGCAGAATTAGACTTCTTCCCCTAAGGCCTTATAGCAAAGTGGGGATATATATGAACTGCTAACCATAATCACACTTATCATTAGGTATATAAAGATCTATAGGGGGCTGGGGAGATAGCTCCGTGCCACAAGTGCCTGCTTGGCAAGTGCAAGGTCATGAGTTCAAACCCCAGTCCCGCCAAAAAAAAAAAAAAAAAAAAAAAAAAAAAAAAAAAAAAAAAAAAAAAAAAAAAAAAAAAAAAAAAAAAAAAAAAAAAAAAAAAAAAAAAAAAAAAAAAAAAAAAAAAAAAAAAAAAAAGATCTATAATCCCTACCTGTAAAGAACACATAGCCCTAACAGAGATAGAGAAACATACCAGCAAACTATTTACTACAATGGGGTGAGGGTATGGTATGTGGCATACTACAAATAGATGAAAAATGGCAATCAGGCATAGGCATTAATATTTATTGAATGTTTATTTATCACTACAAATATACATTGAATAAACTGTGTTGTCTCACAGGGCTATAAAGACAACAGCCCTGTGACCTAAGCATAAAAGTGTTTATGTCCGCCCAAAGTTACAGAGCTTGCATGTCATAGAGTGACAAATTGACTCTGTCTTCTAAGCTATTCCTTTGTCATACAGAACCCAGAGAGGGCTTTGTGGTAGTGCTAAACTTGAGCAGAAGCCAAAAGTCTGAAGTGACTTCTAGCAAAAGGAAGTCGTAGAATCCCAGTATCTGTGACTGGGTACTGAAGAAAAGACACGGAGTTCAGTGTCCTCAAAAGATGGTGTGGATGATGAGGCCGTGGGATAACACCACACTAAGGAACCTGAATTTGGTCCCAGTCAGTGTGGGGCAAATGAAGAATCCTGCGTGTAGAAACGACGGAGCCAGGTTTACAACACAGAAAAATCACTCTAGCATAGCACCTGCTAAAGACTCCTACCAAAGCATCTACTGCAGCGTATAGTTATTTCCTACTTTATGTTTATCTCCCTTTCTAAATTGTAGTGTTTAGTTGAACTCTTTTCCAGTCCCTGTACAGTAGGTGTGTGGTACTGACTTCATTTAGTCTTATTTTACTGTCTTCTGTGCCAAGTATGGGTCCGGCACACAGGAACAATGCCCAAGTGCAACAGAAAGAATTAAAAAGAATGATGAAGGGAAAAAGGAAGGGTTGAGACTAGAATTTAGGATCTTTTAACTCCCAGACTCTACTAACTGTAGTTTCTATGCACAGCTTCTATATATAGTTCATGTTATTTTTAATAACAAATTTTAAATGAACTGCATGTGGAATGGCAAATTTGAATCATTTTGAAGAGAAAAAAGGTCAAAATACTTCTACCTTCAGAGGAATATACCAGTCTACTGTTTATTTGACACACAAAAATATGCATAGTAATGATAATGTGTCATGGAAATAGTTTTTATACCACAAAAGGTCTCAAATACATTACATATTACCCCATTTATCTGTTTCCAATTCCCTTATCTCTTCTATTTAAAAACTACAAATAAAGACAGTTTAAATTTCCTCAGTTTTCAGTGTGAAGAATAAAGCCAGAAGGTGTTTTGAGCATGCAGAACCAACTGCAAGTGCAGTCCAGAAATTAAATTAGGGTTTTTACTTTGCAAACAACAGGAAAATCTAGCTGACCAAGGCCAAGGCAGGACAATGGTCAGGACGGCTGGGGCCTCAGTAAAGGTTGCCATGGACAGTGCTGTGGGTACAGCCATGAGAACAATTCATTTTCCACAGAAGGGTGGGTGGGACATTGTAATTGACTGTCTCAACTGAGAGGAATAAAAATTAGGATGAAAAATTAAAATAGAGAACACTAATTTACTGCTTCTTGAAGACATGATCTTTTTCCAATAAATATTCTATCTCATTTTCCTTTATAACAAGCCTAGGAAAGAGGCATTGTTCTTATCCCCTTTCACAGATAAGAAAATTGTTATGGTTTGTGTCCAATTGTCCCCCAAAGCCTCGTGCAGTCATGGGGAGGGAACTACTAGAGTTGCAATTCACTCATGATCCACTGGCATTATGGCTCTTAGTACTACTGGGATTGTGGGTTTGTTATACCCAGCATGGGGGGGATAAAGTGAATGTAACATAAGAGAGACAGATAGACTCTCTCTCTCTCTCTCTCTCTCTCTCTCTCTCTCTCTCTCTCTCTCTCTCTCTCTCTCTCTCTGTTACAATTGTTGCTGCTACTCCTCCATTCTGCTCTCTGCTCTCTGCTGCCACCATAAAAGGCTGCTCTCTGCCATGTGCCTCTCTGCCTTAGAGCCAGCTGAGTAAGGACTGAAACCTATACTAACTGTGAGCTAAAGAAGCCTTTCCTTCCTTTATTTTGAGTGGTGTTCATACCAGTGTTATGAATACCATATGAGTGGTATTCATACCAGCAATGAGAGAGGAGTAGCAGAGACAGAAATGAAGTAAATTATCCAGGAAATAGAAAAGGGAATTGAACCCAGGTTATTCAACTGTAAAGTCCTGAGTTGAAGGGCCCTGCTGCACGGTTCTGGGGTGTTTAGAACAAGCAGGTGCCTAAGTTGCAGGTCAGAAAGAGAAAATGACACTGGACTCCAGCCCACAGACCTCGCTACAGGAAGCACTTAAAGTTGAAGCCAACTTTTAGGGTAAAAGCTGTACTCTAGGGGCTCCATTAGCTATTTTCAGAGCAGGGCCTGACTTCTTAGCCTCTGACAGCCCCAGGCTGCTGCTTCCAGGGCTCAGGAATTTGAACCTAAATTTTCTGTTTGTTTCCGTGACAGCTGACAAGCCAAGCTATGTAAAGATTTGAATTTTCACAGCTTTCTGCTTCTGACAGAAGAGTAACACATTTGTGAGTGTGAAACTGCTTCACATTTTAGGGGAAAAAAAGCATACTATGGAAATGTAAAATTTTTTTTCTCTTATTTTGTTAAAAAATCATTATAGTCAGAATTTTCACTCCTGGGCTCCTCCCACATATTGCAGAGCTTGGTTGGCCACTCCTTCCACCAAGGTCTTTGTTAAGGCAGAGGGTATACATACATACATATATATATATATATATATATATATATATATATTTTTTTTTTTTTTTTTTTTTTTCCTGTGCCTTGGCTTCCAAGGTGGTGTGTATCACTGAAGACGCTGCATATGCTTGAGAGTAAACAGAGTACAAAGGTGCTTCACAGCACAACTGATCTTTAATAAATCATGGGCTTCAATATCGCTCATTTTCCCCACTTTGAGAAGTGAGTGAGGAATTATGATCTAAAAGCCAGCCTTGTACCAGCGATCCTAATCTTGAAGGTGCTCTTCCCCATCTTTCCATTTTCTTCTGGGCTAGGAGCCCTGATTCTAAGACAAGAAGCCCTAGGGATCCCCGGGGTTGAGGAGATGCTTGGCTCTGCAGCTCACATCAAAGACCAGGCTTTGTACCAGATGTTGAAGGCGCAGGATCAGAGACCTCCGTGATCCTCTGCGTCTGTGATCATCTGAAGGTTGCTGCATCACAGCCCAGCCTTCTGGGAGGGCACTCCCACCTACTGAGCCTTTGTTTCAGCCTCAGACCATACTTTCAATTGTTAATAAGGTGCACAAAATTCTGGGCAACTGTACACAAAGGCTTTCTCAAGTCTCTCACAATCAACTCCATATTTGTTGACTATAGGTCAATGAAGTCTTCAAAATATCTCTGAATACCCAAAAGGTGCATCAAGTATTTTTTAGTGAGGATGTTTTATTGTTAACTTTACTTTCTGCAGGTTTATAGTGATTTAGTCATAGTTCTTTCAGAATGTTATGGAAGCATTTAATTTACTAAATTAATAATTACTCTGCATTGAGGAGGCAGAACATCACAGTCAATATTTTTACACATTTAATTTATAATTGTATTTATGTATTTATAGATTAAAATATATACAAATATGTAGACACAACCAAATGAAATGACCAGTTTGAATTCAGAACCTAGTTTCTCGAGCCTGGTTCTACTGTTAACACATAATATAACCAAGAGAAAGTTATTCTACCTCTTTAGCTTAGCTTGTTCTACTTAAAAAGTGAAAATAATAAAAATAGCTTTGAAAAACCTTAAACAATTATTATTATGCTTGAGATTAGGAGAAATGTTTTAGAGATATAATCTCATGAAACTCTCAAGATATCTTTACTGAGATGTGTTATTGGCCCTCTTTCACAGATAAGAAGACCAAGGAACAGGAAGTTGAGTAATTTGTTAAATGTTATAAAGATAGGGCTGGGACACTTGATCATTTGACTTCAAATCTTTGTTCTTCTCATTGCTGTAAATTGCTGACTTTTCGTAATGATTAAAAACAATATGTATAAAGCATCCAGCACAAGACCTTGCCAATAATATCAAACTGTTGGTTATGCACCTCTTATCAAAAGATTCACCTGGGCCAGTGAGATAGCTCAGGGGACTAAGCAACTGCCTAGGCAAGCTCAGGAACCAGGAGTCAACCCCTGGGATCACATGCCACACAGGGCCCATCCCTGGGCTCATTGAGCAGACCACCAAGTCTGGCTGTGGTGGCACAGGTCCATAATCCCAGTGCTGGGCAGGCTAAAAACAGGAGGATCACTATGAGTCTGAGCTGTGTAGTGAGAGCCTGTACCAAATACATATTTTTAAAAAATAGATTCACCAATTCTTATTTATGTCATGGAAGCCATTATGCTCATCTGGCTTCAGACATCTCTCTTGCAACACACTTAGAATGTACAGGCAGCTAGATCAGCTGCAGGCCTGAGAACTAGTGGGGTGTAAAGACATCAGTCACTGTACAAAGATCAACAGTGCCACCCACAAGGCCTACCTGTTTGCAGCTAAGCACAGCAGTGTGTCTTAGCAAGCACACATCGACAGGAGGAACTGGGGCGTGTTTATCACTACTGTGAGCTTTTGGGTTTGGCCTCTTACTGAAGCTAAAAAAATCTTTTGGCCCAAGCACAGAAAGACAAATATGTGATCTCATGTATACGTAGGCTCTGAATACTGGAGCTCATCGAAGCAGAGAGTAGAGGGTGGTGGCCAGGAGCTGAGGGTGGGGGCTGAACTTTCACTTATAACATGAACTAGTTCTGGGGATCTAATGTGCAAAATGGAAGGGAATGTGTGTGTCAATTAACTTAATTGATATATATATATTCAGGTCACCATGTTGTACACCCTGACTATATACAATCTTGATTTCCCTACTGGATATTTTAAAATAAAATGTCTCTATTTTAAAAGTCATTCTGAATTAAAAAAAAAATATTGATGTGCCATTTTCCATTTTCATTCAGTCTTAATGTCAGTAAGCTTTCTCAGGCATTTCACATTTCTAGGTCTAATTCTGGGCTTTTTAGATCAAAGCACTAGCATCTTCCCTAAGAAATTCTATTTTCAGGTCTATCTTTATGTCTAGGCTCCTAGTCTATGATTTTAAAACAACAAGCAAACTGAAAAAAATCTCTCAAAGACACCATTATTATAGCTAATCACTAATCATGTATTTTTCCTCCACATATCCAGCCATTTTCCTCCTTTATGTCAGACAGAGTCCAAGTGCTAAATCTGTCCTCTGGCAGGATAGCTATCCTACTGTTTATCGCCTCTTATTCCCTTCATTATTCCATCACCAATTGTGCTGTCCACAAGGGATTCTGTCACACAAGGGTCTGTAAGTAGAGATCAGATGCATGTAACAGCTATTTATTTGCAAACACAAAATGCGATGAACACATAGTACAGAAAGATGGCTGCTTTTTTTATGCTTTTGTTTACATTAGATCACCCAATCTCTTCTAAAGTTTTCAATTTTGCATGCATGGCAAACAGCTGTGTGGTTTCTCATCCAGTAAACTCCACTACTACTGAAATGTCACTAAGAGTCTCAGATAGCCATGGCCTCACAGCACACACACACACACACACACACACACACACACACACACACACACAGAGCTCAGGTGTTCAGTATTAGCTTCTTACTGTGTGTCAGGCAATAGTCTGGAGACTAAACAAATCATTTCGTTCATTATACATCACAGCTCCCTGATGTACACAGTATTACTAGGTTCTATAACCATGATTTAAGCCCAGATCCTGCTTGATTCTACCTTCCCACAAATTTATAGTGAGAATGAGGGAGAAGAATGCTTCAGCATCAAAGGCAGGGAGAAGACTGGACAGACAGAAGGGAGAAGGGCAGGAGAGTCAAACATTCTCAATTACAAATTCATTAGATAAACATCTATTGAGCACTTAGGGCTAGATGGGCATAGTGTCTACTCCTAAAACAAATTTCTTGTCTTAGCAAGGAATTTGAGGCTTAGAGAAGGAAAATGTCCAGCAAAATAGCTGTGTGTTCCACCACCAGGGCAGCGCTCAGCATGTGTGGAAGGGTTGAGACCGCAGAGAGGGTGGGGCCCTGCCAATGGGCCTAGGGAAGGCTTCATGCATAAGTGGTCTTTCGAGCAAAAATATAAGAAGTATATGCATTTCTCAGTTGACAAAAAGTGGAAAGTTACAGCAAGCAGAAGGCAAGGCAGCATCAATGCAGTGTGGCAGATGGAGGGCTATTATTATGATTTATACCTAAAATGTTCCCCAAAGTCCCATGTGCTCAGAGGTGGGACTTTGGTTGAGGTGATTAGACCGTGAGACCACTGTGCTCATTGGTAGATTAGTTCATATGCTGCTAGAAGGTAGGACCTGATTGGTGGCATGGCCAGTGAGTTGTGATGTGGAAGAATGCATCGTGGCTCCTCCTTTCTCTTGCTGCTTCCTGGCTACTGTGGGTTGAACAGCTTCCCCTGCCAAGCCCTGGCCCCCCTGTGTCTTGAACCAGCTATGTGGAACCCTCTGAAGCAATGAACCCCCAAAATTTTTTCCTCCTTTAAGTTTCAGGTATTGACTCTTTGGTCTCAATAATGGGAAAGTGAGTAATATTTATGCTCTGGGAATTCAGTGCTTCAGTGGGCTGAAGAACAGGATGAATGTTGATGAGGTAAGAGTAAAAGGAGAGGCACCTTTCGCCATGGAGTAGTATCAGACATTAGGGAAGGGAGCGAGGAGGGAAGAAGCACCACAGGAGGAAGGGAAGATAGAGAAATATGGGAAGTGGAGCGGCCAGCGCACCTACTCCATACAGCTTAATAGAAGCCATCAAATAATATTATTGGCTTGCCAGGTGCTATTCAGCAAGACTATGGGTTATGATAGCTTTGATTTTTTTTTATTACTATTGAGTATAACTGTGATAAAAAGAAAAGTGATAGGTACAAACACATGTAATGATGGTCTTTAATTAGAGGCCGAGGGTCCCGAGAAATAGAGCAATAGCCTGAGAGAACCAGAGCCTTGGTGGAGACAAGGCACTTCTAAGCTATAGGCAGCCGCTGAAATACACACGCAAAGGCTGATGGACTATTGCACTGTCCTCAGGCAACACTGGGGCTGGATATCAGGCAAAACACAGAAGCATCCAAAGGATGATGGAATATCATTACTTCTGTCTTAAAAAGTCTTAGAAAGTAATCGAAAGCTTCAGGTGAAGCAATTTAAAAGCCTCTTTGAATTGGTGATGTGTCAATCACTACTACATAGTTTGAAAAAAAAAAATGCTCTCATGGCCAAGCATAGTTAAATGCTATCAGGACTTGGGATTCTACTTCATTGCTGCTTGAACTGACACATTTTCCCTTGGGTGGAAAGATATATAATGTCAGCAAAGCTTTTCTTGATCTGCAGCTTAGGAAGAAACTATGCAAACACCTATGCCTTTAAACTGTCAGCTCTATATTCTAACCTTAATGTTTCCACATACATGAAAAGAGGGATTTCAAGAAAGGGAAGGACACTCTTGTTGGTGATGTGTCTTCACTTACACTGTAGCATTAGATTAAGCTTAAAAGCTCTGGTTTTGTATTCTATGAAACAAAATTTCTAGGGGAATAAAAGAGTGAGAGATATTGCTCACTACAGCCTAAAATTGGACTTGGTGCAACCATCACTAAATTTTCTTTCATGTTTGGTCTTGCCACTTCTTAGTTTTCTGTAGATGGGTCCGTCCCAGGGCATACATGTCAAATGGGAGTGGAAAACCTGGTGCATATGAGAAGGCTTGCAGGTAAAGATTCTAGAGGATAGCATCATCCCAAGGGCCAGTACAGAGTTAAAAAGGGAGCTCCTAGGCTTTGGTATTGAGCATACCTAGGTTTAAGGCACAGCTTTAAATCTCAATAAGCCTGGAACAAGATGTAGGTAAAACACATAGCTCATTGCCTGGCACACAAAAGGCACCCAAGGCACTTATGGTATTGCTGTAAAATTATTTCTTGAAGGATTAAAGGGAAAATAAGTACAATAGGGTCCTTTACTTCAAAGGAGCAATTTATATTCCACCTCTTTGGCAAATGGAGTAAATTTCTCTGCCACCTTCTATGAACATAAAGACCCATGAACTTGTCTGAAATGCTAATTCAGTATGTTCAAACATTTTTTTTGTCTTTTTGAGACAAGGTCTCACAATGCAGTTCAGGCTGGCCTTCAGCTCACTTTGGTACCCCAGGCTGGTCTCGAACTCACACCGATCCTCCTGTCTCAGCCTCCCAAGTGCTGGGATTACAGGCGTGCGCCACCATGCCCTGCTTTAGTATGTTGAAATCTTATAGGTCAAATTTTAGGGAATTTTCTTTATTATTCTTTATGAGGAAATCCGAAAGTTGAAATTAATAAATAGAAATTGAGTCCCATCTTACCATTTTTGTCAGCTCTCCTCAGTATCTGAAAAGAAAAGAGAAAAACATCTTATCACACTTTTGGTAGACATTACAGTGAACATTGAGCTTATACAAAATTCATCTATTATTAAACAAAAGAAATTTGAACTTTAAGTAAATGTTTCCCAACTGAATTTTTAATTCATAATAGCGCAAACTTGAAGATAATTGAAATGCCTATCGATAGTTGAATTGATAAATGAAGTGTAGTATATACATTGAATGGATTAGAGGGGACAATAGGGCTGGAGAATTATCTCAGAGTCAGAAGCACCTGCCTGGCAATGGTGAGGTCCTGAGTTCAATCCTTGGTACCAAAGTATGGAGAACAAAAAAGGAGAAGAAGAAACAAATGGTGGGAATAGTGAGTGATAAAGATACAGCCATTGATATAATAACTTGGATAATGTTCAAAGCAGTTTCTGAGTAGAAAACCTCCTTGTTACAAAATCCCAGCCACTGTCATAGGGATGGATATGAATAAAGCATATGACACACATTGAAATCCCCGAACACAGGAAACTGGGCAGGGGGCTGAAGAGGGTGGAGGGAAGTGCGTGAAAATTGTCAAAATGTCTTTTGTGCATGGACTTGACAAAATGCAACCTATCAATCTATAAACCCATTCGAAAAGAGTCAAAAAATAAAGTAAAAGAAAAATAAAATCCACTTTCTGCTAAAAAATTTTTTTAAGAAAGCTACTGCAGAATCCTACTTATGTAAAATTATACAAGATGGAAAGTAACGTACAGACAGAATTCACTGACAGAAAGCCAGCCAAGGTCTACCTATGAATGGGTAGGGCAGAAAGAGATGGATTACAAAGTGGCAAGAAAAACTCTGAAGGTGATACATGAACAGTTCTTGCTATCTTGACCATGGCCAAGGTTCACTAATGTTAAAACTCATCAAATTTATAAATATGCATACATTCTTTTTTTTTTTTTTCTGTACAGGGTCTTACTACTGACTCAGTGATCCTCCTGCTTGTACCTCCCAAGTACAGGGATTACAGGCATGTGCCACCACACCCAGACTCCATCGCTGGCTCAGCATGCTCTAGAGTGGGCCAACCCAGCAGGTGGGGCCTGGAACTAAACCCTGGCCCCTGTGCTTTCCTAAGTAAGTGCTTAATCCACTGAGCTATACTGCTGGTCCTACATTCTCTTTTTAAAAATATTTATTTATCCAGTTGTTTGGTGTAGGATCTTGCTACACAGCTCAGACTCACAGTGATCTTCCCCAGTGCTAGGATTATAGGTGTGTGCTATCACACCCAGTTTCAGTGGCTGGCATGGCATGGGGCCAGAATGGCATGAGATACCAGGCTCAAACCCAGGTTCTTGCGCCTGCCAGGCAGGCATTAAGATTGCCAAGCTATCTCTCCAGCCCAATATGAGTACGACTGTATAAGTCAATCATATGTGAGTAAAACTGGAAGTAAAAACAAACAACATACCAAATCATGGATAAACAGGAGCACACAGGTCTATACTGTTATCTTATTTAGATACATTACTTGTATTGTCTTGGACCCGTTTTAAGTTGTTTTTAATGTATAAAGAGTGCTTGGTCATCTAGTTTCCATTACTCTTATTTCCAGTTTTGCTTTGGAAAATTAACCTTTCCTTCTTCCTGGACCACACATTACAGAGTTTGGCAGAGCACTTAGCCCTGGGAAACAAAGTACCATATTCTTCTGATCACAGTAACTGTTGACTCAGGAGTACCTGATTGGCAGTGAATCAGGGCCATGGTTCTGCTTAAATTATTTATCTAAGAGAGAGACAGACCTTCCTTTCTGCTGGCTTTGAGCTTGGAAAGAAATAGCCAAGGGGCCAGTGAGATAGCTCAGCAGACTCAAGCCCCTGCTTAGGCCAGCTTAGGCAAGCACAGGGACCGTGGTTCCATCCTGGGCACTACACCCTATGCCAGCCCCACCCCCAGGGCAAGCTGAGCTGGCAGAGGCTGAGCGTAGTGGCACAGGCTTGTAATCCCAGCACAGGGGAGGGTGAAAGCAGGAGGATCACTGTGAGTCCAAGATGAATAGTGAGACCCCGAAACAACCAAATACATTAAAGAGAGAGAGAGAAAGAGAGAGAGAACCAAGGAGTTGCTTTAGCCATTCTGTTATTCTGTTCCCGTTTATGTTATGGGCAAAACTGTGTCTCCAAAGCATGAATGCTGAAATTCTAACCCTCAGTATCTGTGGCCATGGCCATATTTGTAAATAGGGCCTTTGTTGATGTAATCAGGTATTACTCATGGAGGGAGCCCTAAAGCCAATGACTGCTGTGCTTCCATGGAGGCAGAGGCTCAGAAACACAGAGATCAAGGGAAGAGCCTTGTGGCAGCAGAGGCAGGTACTGGAACAGCGCAGTTATGGACCAAGGGACACCGGGAGGTGCTGGGAAAAGCCAAGAGAGCTTTGCTCTGGAACTTTCATAGGAACCGCCATCCTATCAACACCTTCACATCATCCTCTGCCCTCCAGAACTGTAAGGCCATAAGTAACACTGCTAAGTCTCTTTGTTGTAGCAGGTACCGTAGTCACTGGAAGTTAATACAAGGAGTCACTGCAAAACCCAACACATAGGAAAGCAGAGTTCAGAGATCACAGAACTGGGCATTAATGGCCCTCTCTGAGCTCCTGGTCAACTCCCTGATGATCTTGTATTTTCATTACAGAAAACAATAAATGATTTGATTTCTAAGTCTCAAAGAAGTTTGGGGGGCTGGGGAGATAGCTCCATGGCACAAGTGCTTGCCTGGAAAGTGCAAGGCCATGAGTTCAAATTCCAGTCCCACAAAAAATAAGAAAATAGCTTGGGGGCTGGGGAGATATCTCAATGGAATGAGTACTTGCCTGCCAAGCACAAGGACCTGAGTTCAATTCTCAATCCTGCAAAAGTAAAATAAAATAAAATTTTAAAGAAGTTTAGGTTATTAACTGTATCAGGATGTAGAATAGATAGAATAGATAGATAGATAGATAGATAGAAAGATGGATGGATAGATAGATAGATGATAGATAGATAGATAGAAAGAAAGATAGACAGATGTTCAGAAAACTATTTGAAAAATATAATACATAGAGACATTGTATATTATACAAAAGAAAATGTCGCTCTGCTTTACTGTAGAGACAAACTTTAGTCACCTGTAATGTGTCCTTGAGGATCATTTCTTCCTGAGTAACCGTAGTTAGAGTTAAATAATCACAGCTATCCTTACACTTTGATGGCCAGCTGAAAACATGAGTACTAGTTTTCATTCCTAAATTACATGTTTCCCTGATTTCTAGCAGAGGAATATTAGTCTTTCATTCACAGTTTGCTGCATGGAAATGAGGCAATGATAAATATGTCACCATTACAATGTTTTTGTGGTAAAATACTAATCATATTAGTAAAATTTTTACCCAAGAAGCTTCCTAATGAATATATAGGCATAACACTGACCAGTGTGCCTAAGATATTAGTCTTTCCTTACATACATTGATTTAATTATTGCAAGAAGAATGCTTTCAACAGTAAGAACAGTTAGAACAGAATGATACCCACGTTCTTTCCACCCCAGAAAGGTAATTGTTACTGGGAGTTCATCCTGCATCACAGCCAGCTTTTCCTCTCCCCCAAGACCAGAGGGTCTCAACTGAATCAGGGAGGCACAAAGCACATCCTAGCTCTTACTTGTGAAACACTCTAAAATTCTATCTCAAGTTCTGTTATGCCCTTATGAGTTCCAAGTGACTAGAACAGAAATAACCACACACTAGAGACTTACATCAAGGACTTCTATTGTTTAATTTCATAAGGAACAATCATAAGTAGCATTCAGTCTCTTAAAGATGAAATTAAGACAGTAGTTTGTCTTGTTGTTAAGATGGTTCTTGTAATCAAATATGAAAAGAACTTTCTCTGCTGCAAATTTTGCCTCTGAGTCCGTGAACTCATAAAAAAGATACTGCAGGTGAGAACTGAGTTCATTATGCTGTATTAGTACAGTCTCTGTGTCAGCTAATCTTTTTTTGTCACTTTCACTAGAGGCATTGTAAATACATTTAAATATAGCCAAGTTTAAAGTTTTAAAAAAGTAATGTGAGTTTTCTACAATTCAAGGATTAACAAATAATTATTCTTTTATTTGGAAAGATGTTATTTGATGGTTTCAACTGAAATTCTTCATCCCTCATTTTATGTTACTAAAAGCAGGTGTCAAAATGTTATCTTGAGGGCATAGAAATGGACACAATCACCATTCACTGAGCTAATACTTGCTAAGGTCTCATACCATGTAGAAGCCTAAAATTCAAGTGATATGGGCTAAGGAGTCACATGGTGCACACTTGAGAACCTGGGATGTAGAACAGAGAGTGGGGACTCATGCAAAACACGAAGTATTTCCCAGAAGGGAAGATCTAGGAGGTGAGTCATGGTGTTTGGGTTTGGACAGCCAGCAAGTAGTCTGAGTCTCCTGTGGCCCCGCGTAGGATGCAGAGAAGTAGACAGCAGAGGATGGACAGAGCACAGGCACACAGTGCTTATGCTTCTTTTTCCTCAGTCTTTGTCTAAGGTAGGCTGACTTTGAAAAACAAGGAAAATGTCATCATTGTGTATCCAAATTTTCCTTACCAATTAGACAGTACGGATGTTACCTCTGTTCTTCCAACTGGACACCTTCATTCAGATAATGAACTGTGTATTGTGATGAGGAGACACATGTTGGGCTGTAACAGATTTTAGAACAGTGGTAAAAGTGCTCTGACAGTTCCCTGTTCAACGGAGCTCTCATTTGGATGAAAACCAAGAGGGCTTCTCCCTTCTAGGGAGAAATGATTACTTATTTTTACAAAGGTTTATTTTATTTTATTTTATTTTATGTAGTTGGTACAAGGGCCTCAGTATGCAGTTTGGACTCCTAGTGATCCCCCTATTTTTGGCCTTCCCAATACCAGGATTACACTCATGCACCACCACATTTGGACTCAGGGTGCTTGGAGGTGGGGCTGGTGCAGCATGTGCAGTACCAGGGATCAACCCCAGTTCCTGCACTTGCCTAAGCAGGCTATTAGTCTCCTGAGCTATCTTGCTGGCCTTTTACCAAGTTCTTTTTTCTTTTTCTTTTTTTTTTTTTTTGTGTGTGTGTGTGTGAAACTAGGGATTGAACTCAGGCTCTTGCACTTGCCAGGCAAGCACTTATTCTACTGAGCTATCTCCCCAGCCCCACCAAGTTCTTGACCAGTAGGATTGTTATTATTTGTGTCTAGACACCACCCCCAGCCTCATACAGTCATGGGGGGCAGGTTTTTCATAGATGCCTGAATCTAGAGTTTGTCACTGATTCATGATCTGACTCTGGGATTAAGGGCTCAGTGCTGTAGCCACCCTAAAGCAAGTAGCCAGAACACAATAGAAGGAACATAAAAAGTCTTGGTGCTCTCTCTTTCTACTGCCATTGTTGCTTTTGCTGTCTTCTGCCACCAAGAATTGTTGTCCCTCTTCCACATGCCATCCTGCCTTAGAGCCAGGTGATTATGGACTGAAACCTATATAAACTGTGAGCTAATTAAACCTTTCTTCTTTTAACTTTGGGTGTTGGGTATGTCTCAGCAATGAGTGAAACGTAGCTGAGATAAGACTGTTGAGTTCAGGGTACACATGCCTTGCATGCTGGAGCAAGGGAAAGAATGGAAGACAAACGCCTAAGGCTGCCTCCCTCTTCTCTTTGCGGTCTCCTCGCCATCCAGCCAGTGAGGTGGGGAGAGGCCTCTTTCCTCCCACCTAAACATCAAGGGAGCCTCATCCCAGTGAGTATTCAAGAGTATCTGTGATAAACTGCTACTTAATCCTGTCATTTTATAAATAAAATAATGGAAATTAGACTTTCAAAGAAACAGTTCCTACATGAATTTGTCAACTTAGCTACTGCGGCTTATGTATTCAACACTGAATATTAACATAACCATAATACCTCAAATTTACACAGCATGGATAACCCTCCTCTCAGTTTCTTAAACTATGAGATTTTTTTTTTTTTTTTTTTCATACAACCACCTTAGGAAGTGTATGACTTATCTGAATTAGTATTGCTGATTTAGAGGAAAAGAAAATAAAGCAAATGTCATCAATTATGCTAAATCTCTTTTTGATTTTCTTGCTAATTATCTCTCTGCAGCTTCTGAACAGCTGGACACATCTAGTCATATTCTCAACAGTGGTTTAAATCATCTCTTAGAAGACTGATTATTGTAGTGATATTGAAATATAAACACTGGAAATCAGTTTTCCTCGAATTTAGAAATTATTCTGTGTCATACAGAAGCCCCCAATGGTTTCATTTCTGTTCCAGCTTGAATACATAATATCTATCATTTATTTATTACAATCTGAATAGAACTGCAAAAGCAATCTTTCTTAGCAGTGCTACTAGAATATATCAAACCTCCTCAAATAAAATGATGTAGCTATATTTCACGTTTTATTCTGTTAAAGGCAACATGGTATGGAAATGAATAATTCAAAAATCTCTAAATTAAAAAAAATTCTTTTTCATGTCACATATATCACCAGAGTGTTAGATCTTTCACAAAGTAACTCCAAAAATGTGCAAATGAAACCTTTGCTATTTGAGGCAAAAATTCCAACAGCAGTTTTGTGGGTTTTTTTTTTTTTTTTTTGGTAGACTCCAGAATTTTTCTGACAAATAAGTATGTCAACACCTTTCATATAGAATCAGTTTTCTATTTTTATTTTTAAATTCTAGGAACAGACCTAAAAAGGGAAGGATTCAGAAATTAAATATTCCTTCAGGACAGGGACCTGATACTTCTTATTTATAGAAACTGAAAACAATCCCATAAATAATAATAATAATAATAATAATAATAATAATAATAATAAATTTTATTTTCCTCTTAAAAGAAAGGCAAAGGCACAGTTGGACATTTGAGCCAAGGTTGTGTGTCAAATATCGACTTTCCATTTTTAAAATTATAATGCATCTCCATGATATCACCAAAATGCATTAGCTGCTTAAAAAATAAATTATGGGGAACCAATGATGCCATTAGGAGCATAGGACAGTTCAGGTCAGGGTGACTCAAGACCCTACTTGTACCCTACTTGTAGAATTGCCTATTTGATAATTTCGGTGTCAGCCTCCTCATCACTCGGTTTCTAAGTGCTCTGACTGAGGGCTTCCTCATCAGTTGTGCTTCCTGCCCCTCCCTGCTCCCAGATCCAGCCTTCAAGAGCTTCAAGGACCTAAGAAACGCATCTGCCAGTCAAGCCATTAGGACCTATAGCATCATCTGATCACTTCAAATCAAGCAGAGACAAATGCTCAAAAAGAGTGGTTACTTAGGCACCCCATGCCTAGGGAATCAGATGCTTAGGCTTTGGTGGGAAGAAGATGTCTGGCCACCAGCCTGGAAGCCTAGTGGGAACTTCAGGGTGGGAAGGGGAGAAGGCTGCCGGCCACCTGGCTGACCCTTGTCTTCCTCACTTGCCTTCAGTCACTTTCAACTATTTACAGGTATTTCCCTCCCAATTAAAATTTTCTAGTGAATCCACTCAGCACTGCCCCTCTTCCAGTCATCTTCATCGTATTTTTTTGCCTTAAGACGTTAGTAATTTGACATTTGCACATTTCCATCTTTCCACAAATAAACGTATTTGGCCTCCAGCCTACCTCCACCCAACTCACTTGGATCTTAACAAGAAATGATAGCTCAGAAGGGCAGGAGGAAGCACCCGGCATTCCTAGATGCCCTTTGCCCATTCTCTGTCATTCCAGACAAGTAGCAGCCAGAAGGATCCCTACCGAGTCCGGCACCCTACCTGGGGGGCCAGCATGGTTGTCACAACATGGGGAACTGAGAGGTCTGGAGCCCAGGTGAGCAACGTTGAAAGAGGAAAAGCTTGGAATCCAAACACGCAAGGGGGAAATAAAAATACAGGGAAGAGAAACAGCAGGGGAGGAAAATGCAATGAAATTGAGAAATCAGGGAGAACTAGAATTAGTATAAAGGCAAAAGCCGCAGCATGAAGGCAGAGAAATAGCACAGAAAGGAAGGAACGCATGGTGGTATCAGAGAACCCTAGGAAAGAAGTCAATTCCGAAGCGAAGGGTGCGGTGAAGAGACAGACAGTCAAAGGCTAGGCTTCAAGATAGTGATGGGAATTACAACTCGGACCGGCACGGGGGATGAGCGCAACAGAAGGGGAAGAGGAGGAAAGAAAGCTAGAAGTAGCAGCGCAAAACCGGAAGATCATAAAGAGACCGTGCCAGCGCAGTCACAAGAAAAACAGGTGCTGGAAGTAACTGCTTGCTGAGAGCTGGGGGAGGTCTCAGGGCAGGAGATCTCCACGGCTTCGCTCCTTGCACCCGGGACCAGCGAGGCCGCCAGTCTCGCAAAGCGACACACCTGGAAGATTTGGGAGCCCACACCTTCGAGGGTACCACCCCGAGGGAAAGCCCCGAGCTGTCAGAAATCTAACTTTGGCAATGTCCTTAAGCGCTCTGAAACCCCGTGCCGCAGGTCTGGGACAGCCGTTTTACAAGTTGGGCGACAGTCTGTCCCCTTGTGTGTGCCTTGGTGACTGTCTGGGGCCCGTAGGGAAAAGGAGGACTTCTCATCCGCGTTTGGGGACTTCTGTATGGGCTGGCACCGCTGAGTGGACAGACCCCTTCTCCGGGGCTGGTACGCACCCCAACTCCTCCCGTCTGCACTTACGTCCAGGAAGATCGACATGCCTTTGGACAGCTGCAGCGCAGAGCTGAGCTCTTCCGAGGAGTTGTTGGAGGACGGCGATGTCTCCCGGGACTCCTCCATCCTGCTAGCGGGTCGGCTCCGGCGACACTGGCAGGGAGGATGCACCGCGCGCCGAGCGCTGCCGCGGGCTGGGGATCTGGGCGGGCGCGCGCTCGCTCCCGCTCCTCCCGCGTCCGCGCCCGCGCTCGCGCCCGCTCCCTCTCGCCACCCTCTTCCGCGGGGACGCACGGATCACTTGTTCCCGCGCTTAGCAACAAGCAGGCGCTCCGAGCCAACGGGGACTCTGCTCCTGGGCACAGCCCCCTGGCTGAAGGGCCCTGGGCCCCCTGCCCATCCTACGACTGTCTTCAGGGTCTGAGAGGAGGACGAAGGTCGTCTTGATGAAGAGGGGCGATTACGGAAAGAAGAGTAAAGTAGACTCTCCGGGCTAGCCTCGGGAAGGAAAACCGGAACCTGAAAGATTCTGCCTGTTTTGTTTTTGACAGAAACTAGACCCTCTGCCTTACCTCCCAAAAGCAAGAGGATTCCTGCGGATCACCAAAGCAGAAGCTCTCCTTCCTGGAAGCCCCTGAGACCTGAATTCCAAAGCTGCCTTGGACATCCTTATCTTGTCATCTATTAAGTGGCTGAACAATGCAGCCTCAGGTTGCCTAATCAGTAAAATGGTCGCAATGGCGGTCTCTATCATGAAGAGCTAGGTGCTGTGATGCTGTCAGGAGTAGGTGACAAAAGGTGAGGAGGTGGTGGCTCTCAGCCCCTTCACGCCCTGCACAGCCCCGAGAGTGGCTGCCTTCTTAGCTTGTGCGCCCTAGGCGTCTCCTTCACCTCAGCGCCCTCCAGCCCTGCTCTGTGGTCGTGTGTGTGTCTGTCTGTCTGTCTGTCTGTCTGTCTGTCTGTGAACAACTTTAAATGTAGCCACAAGTTCTCATAAAGAATTGCCCCTACTCCAAATCGGAAAGATTACATCTGCCATGGCAAGGTGTCTGAGTGGCAATACAATACCACCTTTCCTGTGGAATAATGACTTCTCCAATCCTAAGCTTCTCTCACAAGAAACCCAACTCCTTAAATCACCTCACTTGCAGCAAGCCCAAGCCGAATGGACAGG
>PVJA010028361.1:0-27687 GCA_004027025.1 Myocastor coypus | reverse complement strand
CCCCTCCCATCCCCTCCCATCCCCTCCCATCCCCTCCCATCCCATCCCATCTCATACCATACCATACCATACCATACCATACCATACCATACCATACCAGTCCAATAATACCACAGTGCTTATTATGGCCTGTGTTACTGATTTCCCCAAGCACGAATTGATTGTGAACTTTGGTTTGAAAAACATAGTTCTGGTAAGCCAGGTTCAATAGCTTCTGGTGCCCTTTCCATGAGGAAATAGTTTGGTTAATAGGAAGGTTTTTTTCCCCCAATGTTTGTTGGTTGTTTAGTTTTTTAAAATATCTGCTTTATTTTTTTTTTTTAATCCATACCAGCCTGGTACCTAGAGATGATAATTTTGGCCTATTGGGCATTGGTCTGCTGAGACTTTCCTGGTGCAATGCTGGAAACTGGAGGGGGCTGAGGAGAAGGTCAGGACTGTTACTCTGTCTCAGTCACTCCTTGCCCAGGCACTGGGCTACACCTCTCAGGCCTTGGGTGCAGCAAGGGTGCAGAATTGCTCCCTGAGTTCCCTGACTCCCGGTCTCCAACTCAGTGTGCCAGCCGCTTGCTGTAGTCGGCTTGCTGTGCTCTCGTTCTCTCTTGCAAAGCGCACGTTTTGTTTTGTTTTTGCTTCCTGCTTCTTTGTTTTCAGGTCACAGGACCACAGCTGATTTGGCGATTGTGGTTTGAGGTCACCAAGAGGCACGCTCTCGAGACGAAAGGGGAGGAAAGCAGGCCAAGATTTTGTTGCACACCTCCGAGGAGCGTTGCCTGAGGACAGGTGAGCTGCTAAGCCATGACCCCAAGCCCAGCTTCCAGGTACTAGGAAAAACCTGGGTGGAAGTCACTAATCGGTGAGGTAACGTCATGTGCTGCCATCTACGGGTAGAGCTGTGACACTGCAGGGTTTGCATTCTGGCAATATACCCACGCCTTTTTCCTTCCCCGGACAAAAAAAAAGTTCTGAGGAAATTAAAGTTATTTTTACCTATCCCCCACAGTTCTGTTTTCCAAGAAGCCTGGATCAAGTTAAGGGATCGGTGGAAGGGAATGACCCCTCTTTCACCCCAGGACGCCGTCTGTAAAGGAGACCGGAGGGAAGGGGGAATTCCCACCCGGTGTCAGGGCTGCCGAGTGACACACTTCCCCTTTAGGACGCGCGGGGAGGGGGCATGGCGCTGTCCGGGTCTCAAAGAACGCTCTGTTCTCTTCCTTCAGATCTCTCCGCTTCGTGAGCCTTCTAAGATTACCACTGGGTATGTACGAAGCGCAGCCGGAAAAACAAAATAAATAGCTCTTCTCTGTTTTGAAGCTTGACTAGGACGAGAGGCTTGCATCTTTAAAGGGACCCTGTTTGCTTAAAGAAAGAGGTTGAGCTGGAGATGTAAGGGTCGCATGCCCATCCCCAGGACCAAAGTAGAGACGCACGGATGTTTAAGTACAGCCAACAAAACTCTGTATTTAAAATGCTTAGCCGGGCGTGGTGGCTCACGCATGTAATCCCAGCACTCGGGAGGCTGAGGCAGGAGGATCGGTGCAAGTTCGAGACCAGCCTGGACTACAAAAGTGAGCTCAAGGCCAGCCTGAACTGCATAGCGAGACCCTGTCTCAAAAAGCCAAAAAGAAAAAGATAAAATGCTTATAATGAGCCGGGCGTGGTGGCTCACGCCTGTAATCCCAGCACTCGGGAGGCAGAGCCAGGAGGATTGGTGCGAGCTCGAGACCAGCCTGGGCTGCAAAAGTGAGCTCAAGGCCATCCTCAACTGCAAAGCGAGACCCTGTCTCAAAAAAAAAAAAAAAAAAAAAAAAAATGCTTATAATGAAAAAACATCATTTTTGTGGACAAATGCAATACAATGTAATGTGTTCCTCATTATAATTATAAGATTATCCATTACAATTCATGTATTAAATACACTGTAAGATTCATTTTAAATACTAAAATATAAGATACTGCACTGATAAAATGATGAGTCATAATTCCATGATTCTTATATAACCATACCTTTGTAAATACATTTTTATTTATTTATTTATTTTAAACAAGTGACATTACATACTGCCAGACTGTAAACTCACTGACACTCCCTGCCCGTGACACATGATCACGCTTGGTCATTGAAACAAGGAGCGGGATTTATAGCCGGATGGACTGCAGATCCTTCCTGGTTCAAAGGCCCGCCATATCCACTTTCACAGAAGGACCCCCGGGCCCACCAGGGGGAACAGATACCCTGCCACAGTACAGTCGACCCTCAGACTTCTCAGGGGGTGGGCTCGGGAGCCCCCACGGCCACCAATGCCATAAATGCTCAAGAACCTACATAAATGATGTGACACACGCCTATTATGTCACCTAACCCACCTCCCTGCACTCCTCGTCACCTCTTTCATACTGCTTAGGGAACAAGAACAAGGAAACCATCTGTATATACTTAATACAGGGGCAGTTTTCTTCCTAAGTTTTCGACCTGCAGCTGATTGAATCCAGGACCACAGCACCAGGGACACGAGGCCTCAGCTGCTCCCCCCTCCCCGCAAGGAGGAGCAGGAGAGCGAGGCTGTTGCATGCACAGGACAGGCGGATATGCACGGGGCTTCCTTAGTGAGGCATTAAGGAGGAAGAACAGGAACTTTCCCTGCTGTACCCCATGTACCCCACATTTGTGACCATGGAACAGCAGATCTGCTTGGCCTCCTCATCACTGTTACTACAGTTGTTGTGGAGCTTCACTGCAGATTTCTGTCCAGACTGTATCTCCTCACTTTCCGCTCCTCTGCCTCAAGGTTGTCTCCCGCGCCTGGGTCTTGATGCCTGTGCTGTGTGGCCTTTAACTTTTGGCCTCTTTCTCTCTCCCAAGAGCATAGTGAAACAGGGTTTCCCTGTCCACACCGCTCACCTCATGCTGGGTAATTCTTGTCAGGCTGCTCTGTGAATTAGGATGGTTGTGTTTTGTAGGAAACACAGTAATCGGGAGACAAAATTTGTTATGTAACAGAACATGTGTGGTTGTATAAAGCTAGAAACTGCTCGGTGGTCCACAGAGGAGGAGCGCAAAGAAAGTTTGGCACTGTTCCTTGCTTCTCGCTAGCTCACTATTCACGGCAGTGACAGGTTTCCAAGCCCTTACTGAGCGCATCCTGGGGTGTGACAGCACGCCCTCCCTCAGAGCACAGAACTGATCTGGAGTGCTCCTAGGCCTTCTGAAAAAGGCTTTGTCTTCCTGCAAGATGTGTAGGCCCTGACCTCTCCTGCCCTCTGCCTGGTCCAGCTCCTTAGGTAACCCCAGGTTTCTCCACAAAGCTCTTAGGGTTTTGTAGAAGGGACCTCCTGGCTTCTCTCTGGCCACTTCAAGATGCCACTCTCAGAGCTGCATGATCAGCACCACTGCCTGCTCCTGGAGTCTGGGTTGTTTATGAGGAGGCAGAAGTGCTGCTCTTTGACAGACTGAACTTGCACCTATTGTATGATTATGTTTTTATCATCCTTTTTCAGTATTTTCCTTATCAATTCCTTATTAACTTTCTTGTTGATGGTAATGCTGATGACGGAAAAATGAAAAAAAAAAAAAGTTGTTAGATGCCCAAAGAATGTTTGGCAGAAAATCTTGGGAAACTCCCTGGCGAGTGGGAAAATTACTGGGTTTTGTACAGTCTGACAAAGCTTCACTATCCTTGAGAGGAGCGTCCTTAGCCAGCTTACAATGGGAAAAGTAGAAAAAACAAAGTTTGTTATGAAACATTATCTGAAATGGGCAGTTATGAGGAGACAGAATCAGAGCTTGGTGTTCCATAGCATGAAGGGGGATCAAATATTATGATGTGTTTGCATTTAACAAATAATTATAACGGGACGGTGAGATGGTTCGGTGGTTTAAAGTACCTGCTTAGGAAAGCTTAAGCAACCATAGGAACCCCAGGGACTGCAGTTCGATCCCTGACATCACATGCTGCACCAGCTCCACCCCCAGGGCAGGCTGAGCCAGCCATAATAATAATAATAATAAACATATTGCTATTAATTCCCCTCAAAACACTGCTACTCACTTCAGACGTACTTGGTCCCATCATCCCACCACTTTGTGGTGTGGCTCTGGAAGTCGTTTTCCACATCTTTAAAAGATGTGATCAGAAATTCAGTGAATGCTAATGCCCAGTACAGTCCCATAGCAAGGCAGGCATCTGACAACATGATCATCCTCCTCATCCACCTTGTTCCCCGGCTATGGCACCATGTGACTTCTGGCTCTTCCCAGGTCAAAACACCACAAAAAGGAAATACCTGAAATCTCTCTGAGATATCAAGACAATCAAGACAGCACAACTAAAGACACAAAAAAGAGTATCCAGATCTGCTTTAGAAAGTAGCAGAATTCAAAGAGATTATGGGGCTACAGTGGAAAATGATGACAGTGTACAGTGTGCCCAAGGAGAGTCACCTTGAGAGAAAACATTCTCTCAGGCTTTGAGAGAGCAAATTGGTCAAGCCGTGGCTGTGACTCATCCAGATGGCTGACACTGACAAAAGATCTACAAGGTACTTTACATGGTTTCAGGGCAAATCATGATGGGATTTGACTGATCTTGTCACATACAAAGGTTACAGTTTCAGTTATATAGGTCTTGTTCTTTCTTGGTCTTAACTATCCATCAGAAAAGTTTAACCATGGGGTATAAAAAATAATGCCATATTAATATGCTGAGCTATAGAAGGCTCAACGGAACCACTTCTGACTTTGCCAGTTTTGCTGATAACCCACTACTATTATGGACTACTGGACTATATTAGATTATTAGAGCACCTATCTCTGATGAAACAAAACAAAAAAGGGAGATACAAACGAAAGACCATTTCATAGTGAAAAAAATACATATGTATATACAAAATAGTTAGGATGCATATATAGCTATTTTCTCTTAGTTCAATGAGAAGAAAGATTTGTGCTAATATTGTGTAGATAAGATAGCATGTGTGCATCTTGTACTCTGAACAACTACTAAGAAGACAACAATATGTAATGTATTAATTATTGTAACTGTCCTGCTAACTTGTTTTGAAACTGTCTCATTGCTATTTCTTTCTCATTAAAATTAAATTTTTAAAAAAAAGAAAAGAAAAAAGAAAGTAGCAGACTTGTGGGATGGGTATTCAAATGGAAAAGAATTATTCTGAGGAAGATGGATGGCAAGGTGTGTTTTACTGGAAAACCTTTTTTTGTCGTTGTTGTTCTTTTGTTTGTTTTTCCAGTACCGGGGATCAAACTCAGGACCTTGCACTTACCAGGCAGACATGGAAAAGAGGGTTTTTAAAATTATGTATTCACTGTATTCTTTGATCATACCTTGAGAATCGGAGAAATCAAAATTCAAAGAAAGTTAAGGGTCCTCAAGAAATCAACCATTGTAATTTTCTTATTTAGGGAGTAACAAGGTGGAGTGCAGACAGATCTATTATTTTGTCAGAGGCATCCATAGCATCAGACTGACTGACAGTCTGACCTCAGATCTTCTGCTCTAATTTGTGATCAGGTGTCATCAACCAGTTGTAAAACAAAAAACTAGGACGACTTCGCGTATTTTCTAAAATGTGAACCAGTTCAACTTAAAGAATCCTCCTTTATCTTGAGGATGATCCCTTTTTAGGCCTTGTTTTTTATTTTTTCAATGAAAATCTTCCCTCTATTAGGCAATAATGACCCCAGATGTATTTGGAGTTTTGGGGGTTTTCTTAATGCCCTGATTTTGGCAATCCAAAAGCAATTTATCGCCACTGCCCCTTTTCTCAACCAACAAAAGTCTGAGAACCAGGGAGATAGAGTGCCTGCTCCCAGAGAGCCATAGAGATTGGCTGGTTCTGAAAGACCAAGGCAACTGCACAAGTTGAAGGACATGGACACCCACTCAAGAGACATCTTCATAAAATAGGTGACCAACCCCCAGTCCCAGGTTCCTCTGAAATCTGCTTCCTTCCTACTTTTCAGTGGATCAGAACTTTCTGGGGCCCTTGGGCATGACTCTGCATAGGTAGTATCCCTGGGTCACCCATGCATGCAGTCGAAAGAGTGGGAACGGGACACAGTCCGAGGTGTTCTTTTTGCTGTGCCCTAGCTTGGAGCACAAAAGCTTCAGGATATTAACTCTCCACTATGTAGGCCCTCTGCTTTGGGAAAGAACGTGAAGATCCATGAGAAGACTTTTGGAACTCCTCTTGACATGTCTTCTGTTCAGTTACTGACCCCTAGCTCTCTCCTGTCCCTGGGAATGGGGAGGCCCAGCTACTAGAAAAATTTCATCAGGCTGGAGTCTCTATCACCATGTCCTGGAATACCAGTCTGACCAGACCATTTGGATTCCAATTTCTATTTACCAGAGGCCTCTGAAGCTTATCAAAGAATTACTCAGAAGAGCCAGCTGTGGTCACCAGGAGCCTAGGGTGCCTGTCCATCCTGGGAGCTCTGCAGCTGCCAACCCAGGCTTCATGGTGAGGAGGATGTGATAGGTTTTGAAAGAGGAAGGTGACGATGAGAAGTCCCAGAGACTTGAAAGTGTTTTCAAGGGAAAAGGAAACCAAAACAGGAAAGAAATATGTGGTTAACATTTATCGGCAGATCCTCCTGTGGGATAGTTTTCTCTCCATCCATTGCTCAGCCTCATAATTGTGCAAGTGGCACAGTCAGTGGTCCCTGTGGGGCCAAAGGACAAATTTCTGGGTCCCTAGTCTGTTGCTCATGGAAAAGCATGCTGTGTTTTCTTCTCGGGCAACTGGAGACTGAAAAGTGTTTTGTGCTGTTGTTAAAACCTGTGACTCTGCTGGGGCCTACAGATGCCTGTTTGGTAACCAAGGGGAGAACAAAGCTTGCCCTTCACTTTTATAGGCTTTCTCACCTTCAGGTGTTGGGTTAGGTATTAGGCAATTTTCAGGAGCTAGATGGACAATCCAGTCATCAGCCTTCACAACATCCGGTTCCCACCCGTCACCCCTTGTAGTGATGCCCAGAAGCCTCCAGCATTGTCTCTAATTGGTAGTCCCCTGGGACTCTGGAAAAGCATAACTAAAGGTCTCAAAGGCAGAGGTGATCACCAGGTTCCTCTTAAGCCACGGGTTTGTCCAAACTCTAAAACCAGGGCTGGGATCATGACTGCCAGGACCCTGGCCCCCATCCTAAAATCTTAGCAGCTGACCTCTTGCTTTTGCAGTGGGCCAGTTTGAATCCCAACATCAGAATATGCATCCCTCCACCCCTTTAGAGCTCTAGCTGGAGTGTTTACTTGGCTTTACTCTTACTGTTCAATTCAAGCGTTTGTCTATAAATTCATTCATGATTTACTTTTAAGTTCTTTTTTTTTGTCTTTTTTTTTTTGAGACAGGGTCTCGCTATGCAGTTCAGGCTGGCCTTGAGCTCACTTTTGTAGCCCAGGCTGGTCTCGAACTCGCACCAATCCTCCTGCCTCAGCCTCCCGAGTGCTGGGATTACAGGCGTGAGCCACCACGCCCGACACTCATGATTTACTTTTAATTTCCATTAGGATTAAAAGCAGAGACTCAACCTAGCCAGTGACAAAGGGGCCCCTCTCCTACCCTGGAAAGGTCATATCTAGCTGAGGAGCAGGCTGCCTTGGCATTTGGCCTGCGGTTTGGGCTTTTGGGGGTGTTCCAGGGAGGAGGGAGGGGGCTGACAGGGACCCTGGTGCTTGGTAACAGCCAGGTTCTGAGCTCCTCGTGTGTTTCCGGGTTTCCTCGGCATAATTCCACATGGACTTGTTTTACAGAGAGGGAAGCAGCTGCTCAGAATAGTTAGGGAAGTTGGCCCAGGCCTCTGGGACCAAAGAGGACAGAACCAGCTCTATTTGGCCCAGGATTGGTCCAGCACTTGAACTCAGCGATCTTTTCCTAAGGCCAGGCTTCAGGGTACCTGGCTAAGCACTGGGGACATGGGAACCATTGGGAGTGTAGTTTCCGAGCCACAAAGTGACCTTAAGAGAGTCTGAGGGACCAAGGGAAATATTCCACTATGGACACAGAAGGCATCCTGGCCTTAACCTGCCAGGACCCCCACCACCACCACCACCTGCACCCTGGCCTTCTGTGTCTAAAGTTCTGAACCAAAAATCTGTACTGGACACCAGAGGCACTTTGACCCAGAAGGGGGAGTCTATATTCTATTAAAAGCAAGCAAACAGAACCCACAAAACTTGGATTCAGGGTTGTAATTGTCCGACCAAGTCAAAGAGAAGGTCAGTGGGATGAATTCGTATTTCTAACAATTTCTAGAGCTGAGAAGCGTTGACTTTTTTTCACGACCTATTCATTATGGACTAACTATTGTCACTTCATTCTTTTATTCCAGGTAAAATATTTCACATTTAGATATAGAAAAAGAAATATGCCTAGCAATGTCGAAATGGGATCTGATAGATAAGCAAAAGAAACATCCAGTGTTAGAGGTGCAACAGGCCTTTTCGGCCTTCACGCAGCCCAGGAAATCCTCTGGCTTCTGCCTCGGGGATCTGAAGACTGTTTACATTCCAGTGGAATTCCTGGGAAAGTCCAGAGCGTGCCTTGCTTTGAAAACAACGGCTTATGGAGATAAATTTCCACTGCAGCCTGAGAGGGGGAGGAGAGGCAGGAGGGTCCCAGGGTGGGACTGGGTTAGACCAGCCTTCCTCAGATGCCTTCACCGGTTCTTCTCTCAAGCTGAAAACCTGCTTGGAGGGCAAATGGACTCCCTCCAGCTGAGCCAAGCTTAGGCGATCGGTTGCTGTTGCACCTCTTGCTTGCAGGAGCAGCTATTTATTTATTTATTTGTTTGTTTGTTTATATATTTATTTATTTATTCATTTATTTTTGTGGAATCAGGGATCAAACACTTGCCAGGCAGCCACTTGTGCCCCTGAACTATCCCCAGTAGCAGCTATTGCTGGTAATTTCTACCCATTTTCAGAGCGGCATCCACATCCAGAGTGGGTTAGGCACTTGTAAGAGATGGACTGCCTCCTTTGTGCACACGAGGGAGTCTGGAGACAGAGCCAGCCACAGCGAGCCTCAGGCAGCACTAAATCCTTCCTTTTTTGGAACAGGAAATAGAGACCCCAGAAATTCAACCCATGTATTAAAGTTCCACAGTGGCAGGGCCAAGGCAAAGAGCCAAGTTTCATTTACCTACTCAACACATATTAATCAAGCTCCACACCGTGTTCCTCTGTCAACTTATGCTCACAATGAAGAAGACAGCTTTCAGCAGAATTGAATTTATTTAGGAATGAGTGACATAGGATTGATATCTGTGATGGTGCCAGTGAGAACAAGTCCTGAGGACATCTGTAGAGCTCCAGGTGCGGGAAAGTTTTCTAAGGGATAAAATCAAGTCCAAGTAAGTCACTCTAAAGGCTCAGAAGAGAGCCTTTGCTTCAGCCTTGACGTATTTCTTGTGACAAGCCGCACTACAGAAGTGCACACAGAGCCCAGCATGATGGCACATGCTTGTAATCCCAGCACTTAGAAGGCTGAGGCAAGAAGATCATTAGAGTCTGAGACCAATCTAGGCTACAAAGGGAGCTCAAGGCTAGCCTGACTCATACAGTGAAATCCTGTCTCATAAAGACCAAGCCAACAACAAAAAAGTAAAAGTACATGCAGGCCTGCAGCGTGAACAAAGTGTGTGTGGCAAATAAGACGTCAGATGCGTGCAAGATGGGAAGGGTTTCAGGAACTCTTGTGAGAGTTATTTCAAATACACAAACATGAGCATCCCACATGCCTCTTTATGACCTTCTGGTTCTACTTTGTGTTTGACGAGGGTGACTTCATCTTGGTATTGGCAACTCTCATGTCCAACTTTCAGGAGAGGAAAATGTAGGGAGTGAAACCGCTAGTCAAGGAGGGACAGACTTGGGAGGAAGCTCATCCTCCAGTTCTGAGAAGTTACAGCCTCTCGAAGAAGGAAAACCCAATTCTCATTTCTCCCTAGAAGAAACCAAACGTGGAAATGTCATTGCTCTTGTCAAGAGTGGAAAGTTTGTTATTAGGCTTGGAAATGTTTCTGGGAGTTTCTATCCCAGAATATTGTCTCATACATGTGCTGCCCGGGGGGATGGCAGCCACCTTGTTGACAGGCAAAGGCCACCAGAGAAGAGGGTAGGGAGAATCACCTGGGACCTTGACATCATAGAGGCACTAAAACGCCAGGCTTGGAGGCCCTGCAGCAGCCTTCCTGGATCCCTGAGCTGCTGTAGTTACCTCCCTGATTCAGCCAGCCCAGTTAGGCTTTGTAATCCTTGGCACCAAAAGCACCTTTCAAAGGTATTTGAGGTTTTCATGGCAGGTCATTACCAAGGTTTCTATCTGGCAGCTCCCGTTTTCTTGTAGGAAGGTAGTGTGTGAGAGGAAAATGGAAAATTGGAAATCAGCTCCTTCAGAAAATGCAGGAGTGTTGATGATGTCAGAGACCATGAGACCATAGCAAGGCTGATCTGTCTGCCAATTGGCTGTGTGCCAGCTGTCCTCGGCAGTCTGAGACAGCACTGAGAATGTGGGTCATGGCATTGCATAAGGCCTAGGGGTTTTCCAGATGGATGCTTTTCTCTTGCTGCTGTATTATGTTTTCTTCAGGGTATCAGTACAGCTCAATACTAATAAACACCTACTACGCATAAGGCAATCAGAGGCTCCCATGAAATTAAAAATAATAATATTCTGGTTTTTAGGTTGGCCCAGATAAACTCAGATGAACTCCCAGGGCTTTGTGAGTTCACAGAACTGATCATCAATTGTGACACTGCAAGGGCTCAGGTGTCTTCAAAGATTTGTTGTGAACAAGATGGAAAAAAAATCACAAAAATACAAGAAATCTTTGTGGTCTACTTTGGAAATTCTTCAAGTTAAAAACAATGCTCCAGGTTGATTTAAAGCAGTGGTTCTCAACCTGTGGGTCGCGACCCCGGTGGGGGTCGAACAACCAAAACACAGGGGTCGCCTAAAACCATTCCAAATCATAACTGTAGCAAAATTACAGTTTTGAAGTAGCCACCAAAACTATTTTTTGGTTTGGGGTCACCGCAACATGAGGAATGTATTGCGGGGTCATGGCATTCGAAAGGTTGAGAACCACTGAGAGGAAGAAAGAAGGATTTTTTGAGGGGGCTGGGGGGCTGGCTCAGGCTGCCTTAATGGTAGGTCAGATAAGGCTTGTGGAGCTGGGGATTGAACTCAGGTCCACTGCACCTGACTGCATTTGCCTGAGCAGGCACTTAAACAACAGAGGTAAGCGGAAGGCCCCTCAAGGAAGAAAGAATGGAGAGCGTGTGTGTCACCAATCCCACTGTCCCTTGTTGAGTACTCACCCAGCAGGTCACCACTTCAGTGACAACTTGCTCTCCAGCCACTGAGTGGAAAAATTAGAGAAATGTTCATGTTTATAGCAAAATGAAGAATTTATAGGTGGCAGAGGGAGCCATGAAAGGAAGTGTTCTCTTTTCTGTGGACAGGGTGAGGGGGCAGTAGGGTAAGCCGTTGGGACTCTTTCAAGGAATGCTTGAGAGAAATTCCTTCAGCGGGAAGCATGGGCAGTGCATTTCACGCCACAGCCACATCCTGTCTGACGGCCTACGTGCAGGGCAAAGGGTTGTAGGAGGGAGGGCAGCACAGAGTCAGGACCGTTGGAGGAGCTCAGTTCAGTATCCCTGTGCAGAGGGAGCCTTCCACATCCTAGGGAAGATAAGTAACACACCCAGCTTTCTGTCTTAAAATCCATATGCAACCATGCAAAGGCTACACTGGAAAGGAGAGACTGGAAAAGGATGTAAAAGAGGTGTTAGCCAGTAAGGGGGACAGACACCTGCATGGAGAGACTCTTCCATTAATGTGCCTTTAAAGTGTCTTTACCTCAGAAGTGTTCATGTCCGCCATCTTTATGACCTAACCTGAACATGTCCAGAAGGGTGCATGTGTGCTATCTTAACCTTTGAACAAGAACAGAACATAGGGAGTCCACCAAAGCTGCCTACGCACCTCAATTTGTAGCACTAATTCATAGCTGGAAGCTCATAGACACCACTCTGAATGTTTTTTGTAATTGTAGAGGCCAAAGTAAACGTGTGTTAATGTTATGGTGTCTTGATAAAGTTAGTATAAGACTACAACTTTTTCTTTTTCTGATATATGTTTTTTTTTTGGGGGGGGGGGCAAACATTGACCTTGAGCAGAGTATAACCAGCACTATGTCTACTGTCTTTCTCCCTCAACTATGAAAGAAAATGCTCAGATGTGTAGACATTAAACAACATGCCTGTCCCCAGTGTGCTTTCCTATATGCACATCTGTAGGTTGTCAGAATAAAATATCAGGACTTCTTTTGTTTGGGGACAGTATGTTCCTTCTGCACAAGACTCCTGTGTTCCCCTTCAATAGAGATAACAAAGTTTTCTCCATTCTTTTATCTTCCACTGTACTTTGTGTTCTCTGGAAGGGAACCTGCTTGGATTGGCTGTTGGGGAGGAGCTTTGGCCGGTGAGATACACATTCTGACAAGAATAAAATTTAAATTTTAAAACAGAGTAGGTTTTGAGAACACAGGACATGTAGACTATCACTTTTGGATTTATGAGTACAGAAGCTTTTTTCTGAATCCTTAGCTACAACAGAGTTGGCTTTGGGCTTCTTGGAGTGGCGTCCTAGATGCAAAACTACTGAGCAATAACCGAAAGTGATTCCAGAAAGATTACAATGATACTTGATTTCGGAGTATGAAAGATACTCAAATATATAAGCATAACCTCCTCTCTAGTATTTCTTGGGCATACTCTGCCCTCTATATGGATCCAGTCCTCACCCTCAGCCTGAAGTGGCTTTTCTCTCCCAGAGCCCCAACCCACCAGTGCCACGTTCTCCCTCCCTCTGCGTGTTCTCCCTGTGCGTTACCATCTGTCAACTCCCTCAGAAGACTCCAAGGTGGGACATAGAGCTAGCAGTGACTGACTCCTCTTTTGTGGGCCAAAGAAGGAATGTAGGCAGCGGCCACACCCGCAGCAAAGCTGAGAGACCCCAGGGGAGCTCATACATTCCAAACACATTCTTCCTAACCTCCACTGAAGTGCAGTATTCCAATTATGCCTGCCTCATTCAAGGCAATTGTGCAGCCAAGTCTGTAATTCCTCTTTCGGCTGTTTTCTCTGGGGTGAGAAGCCCATGGTGGCCTGGAGGAAATCTTCATGTCCATCTCAAGTGGGACGATCATTGTATCTCACAGTAAAAGCATTTTGCTTCCTCCGGAGCAAAGATCTCTCAGCTAGCAGAGTATAAATCCACAGAAGCAAGAAGCAAAATTTTGTTGGTGGGCCACTAGGGGTAATAGTAAGTGGCTCCACTCCAATCTCTGCTCTCAGACCCCTAGAGACCTCCTGGCTATTGGGTAAACAGGATTATATATTTAATGGTGATTGAAAGCGTGCATAGTTTCCTCTAGAACTTTGTCAAGACTTACAAGGTACTACCACTTAGCATGGTAAAAGGCTCTATTCCTGTTCTACCAAATGCTGCTTTATTATGGTGGGGGACGTGGTAATACCAGCGAGTCCCATGGGCATAGGCTTATAGGTGTGATTCTTCATTTACTGGGAAGTGACTTTCTTGGTCAGTGTGGCGCTGTGTGACAGGCTCTGAAGTTGCATACCGCATTCCCGAAGTCCACTGGTGGTAGTTTGGGCAGAAACAACTGGATACAGGAAAGGCAAATACGTATCCAGAGTGCTTCTCCCAGTGCGGATCAAGCACTGCCCCTTCCATGATGAAAACCGTCCCACCTAGTCAAATTGCCACGAGGTAACCAGCTCATCAGCCCCCAGGGAATGGTGACATGTGGGGGTTCGGTGTTAGTCTATCTTGCTGGCAGACTGAGCTCCCCACAGAGCTTGAGCCTCATTGGCCTTGGCTGGTGGAAGTCCATTTTGCCACACTCATTCCTAACCTGCATCTCTGTCACCATGGTGACTTCATTCATAGACACACTGGGCAAGGACAGGGGTGGCTGGAGATGGGACTGACTGCTACCCACAGACCTAACGATCTTATCCACATGATTCAGAATGTCCTCTTCTGCTGAGATCGCTCTTCGCTGACGTTCATGTGGGATACAGACATCCTCACATCATTGCCTGCTGGCCAAGGCTCAGCTGCACAGCTCTTCTCCATGCTGGGCACCAGAGCTCCGACCATGTTTCTTCCAAGCCCCTAACCATCTAATCAAGACATTGCTTGTAATCCATGCATTAGTTTACTCTTTTATTTCTCCTTCCAGAACAAATTTTCCTTTTGTTTTTGTTCTGGTTGGACCCTCAGCAGATTAGATGATGTTCGTTCACATTGGTAAAGATAATCTTCATTAGTCAACGAACTCAACTGCTAATCTCACCTGGAGAAGCCCTCCCACACACGCAGAAGTAATTTTTAACTAATTGTCTAGACATTCAACGATGCCACAGAATTCAAATAAGTTGATATCTGAAATTAATCATGGCACCTTTGGTGACCTTACTCATGAAGGCTGAACTTGTATTTCTGTCTGGAATGTGCTACCTTGGGAAAAGGTATAGGGAACCCAGTATGTAGGTGCTCAGATGTGTATCTCCTGGGAATAACCTCTGAAATGGAATTAGGTGATGCCTAGAGTCCTAGATCGTGAATATGACTTGTAAGTCACATTATTCATATGATGCAATGCAGAATACTACAAATATTTTATTTGTTTACTTGTTTTTTCTAGTGTTTTAGTACAGGGACTCCAGGGTCTCACTACATAGATCAGACTCACAGCAATCCACCTGTTTTCAGCCTTCCAAGCACTGGGATTACAGATGTGGGCAACCATGCCTAATCTCAATCACTGTCTCAGTGCACCCCAGGGGCAGGGCGGGCACTGCATGTAGGGGGTCGAGCCCCCGCCCTGTGTCTGCCTAAGTAGGTGCTTTAGTCTGCTGAGCTATCTGGTTGGCCCTACTCGGGATATTTTGAAATAAAAAGAATCATCATCATAAAAGACACATTGCCATCTATCTATTTCAAAGTACTTCTTCTTGCTTCAGACACACTTTTCCAATCATCCTTGTCACTTTCTGCAGTAAGTCTGCAACTATTCTTCCATGCATGTCTTTCTCTGTGGTTGTCTCCATGTTCTGAATCCATCCAAGATGTTTGCGCTATTTTCTGTCACGTAAAATATCGCCATGTGTCCTCATCAACCTTATTCAGTGAATCTGGAGCTTTGCAGTTGTCGGCTCATCCCTCAGGCCGAAAAGAGCTCACAGTTTCCGTTTTGAAGAGATTTAGGACATCAGATGACTATGACGGTGCAATGAAAGATGCTCGGAAGGAAGGCACCCAGAGCTGCCCGAGGAGGTGGCACCAGCACATGGGGATCGGGACACCCGGGAGGCACTCTGAGGGGGACTGCCAGTCAGGGGTCTTACATGCTCACTGCGTCCCTTGATTACGCTGCACAGATTCACGGCATTTCTCCTTCATTACTTTTGCTAAGCTGCTTTTGAAGTGGCATTTTGAAGTGGCATTTTGAAGTGAGGCATTAAGAAGGCACTTCCCACTGTCACAGCCATTGCAGTACACTGAGCTCCATAGAGACAGCGCCAGGACAAGTGAGAGCTGGACGGGCACCCGGCGACTCTGTGCCTCGCTGAGGAAAGCAAGGAAACATGGGCAAAGGAGATCCTAAGAAGCCGAGAGGCAAGATGCCATCATACGCACTCTTGGTGCAAACTTGCCGAGAGGAGCACAAGAAGCAGCACCCAGATGCTTCCGTTAACTTCTCAGCGTCTTCTAAGAAATGCCCAGATAGGGGCTGGGGAGATAGCTCCGAGGCACAAGTGCCTGCTGGGCAAGTGCAAGGTCATGAGTTTGAACCCTGGTCCCACAAAAAAAAAAAAAAAAAAAAAAGAAATGCCCAGAGAGATGGAAGACCATGTCTGCTAAAGAAGAAGGAAAATTTGAAGACATGGCAAAGGCAGACAAGGCTCATTATGAAAGAGAAATGAAAACTTATATTCCTCCTAAAGGAGAAACGAAAAAGAAGTTCAAGGATCCCAGTGCGCCCAAGAGCCTCCTTCACGCTTCTTCTTGTTCTGTTCTGAGTATTGCCCAAAACTCAAAGGAGAACATCCTGGCTTCTCCATTGGTGATGTTGCAAAGAAACTTGGAGAAAGGTGGAATAATACTACAGCAGACGCCGGGTGTGGTGGCTCATGCCTGTAATCCCAGCACTCGGGAGGCTGAGGCAGGAGGATCGGTGCGAGTTCGAGACCAGCCTGGGCTACAAAAGTGAGCTCAGGACCAGCCTCAACTGCATAGCGAGACCCTGTCTCAAAAAGACAAAAAAAAAAAAAAAAAAAAAAAAAAAAAAAAAAAAAAAAAATACTACAGCAGACGACAAGCAGCCATAGGAGAAGGCTGCTAAGCTGAAGGAAAAGTATGAAAAGAACCTCGCTGCCTACCGGGCTAAAGGAAAACCTGATGCAGCAAAAAAAAAAGGGAGTCGTCAAGGCTGAAAAAAGCAAGACAAAGAAAGAAGAGGAGGAGGATGACAATGAAGAGGAGGAAGAAGAAGATGAAGAGGATGAGAAGGATGAAGAAGAGGATGATGAATAAGTTCTAGCGCAGTGTTTTTTTGTTTTCTTGTCTACAAAGCATTTAACCCCTCCTGTGCGCAACTCACTCCTTTTGAAGAAATTTTTTTTTTTTGAAATCTAAGGCTGTGTAAGATTTGTTTTTAAACCGTACAGTGTCTTTTTTTTTTTGTATAGTTAACACTACTGAATGTGTCTTCAGATAGCTCTGTCCTGGTGGTATTTTCAATAGCCACTAACCTTGCCTGGTACAGTACAGGGGTTGTAAATTGGCATGGAAATTTAAAGCAGGCTCTTGTTGGGGCACAGCACAGATTAGTTATATATGGGTTCGGTAGTTTTTCATCTTCAGTTGTCTCTTAGGCAGCTTACACGAAACAATTGATGTTCTGTTAACGGAATACCACTCTGTAATTGCAAAAAGTTGCAACTGTTTTGTTGACATTCTGAATGCTTCTAAGTAAATACAATTTTTTTATTAAAGAAAAAAGAAGGCATTTACCCTGTTTTCCACCTAGACAAGGCTGTATAGGAGAATGGAATGGCTGCTTGCAGCACCACCCTGCAGGCGAAGACGGGTCCTTAGGAGACGGAGCAAGTCAGAGGTACAGACTCCAATTGTCCTGGTGACTTGAGATTCTTAATTCTGTTGCTGATATCAGGAAATCAGGCTGCGTTACATCATGAGTAGGGCACAGCACAGCTTTTTTTGTGATCTTTTTCATTTTACTTTATTGTTATAGTTTGCTTGTGTTTTTGCGGGACTAGGGATCGAACTCACAACCTTGCACCTGCCAGGCAGGCACTTGTGCCACAGAGCTATCTCCCCAGCCCCTCATTTTACTTTTTTTTTTTTTTTTGGATGAATTGTTTTTTAGGGGATGTTTATTTTTTGTTTTTGGTGCCAAGGACCAAACCCAGAGCTTCCAGCTTGTTAGGCAAACATTATACCACTGAGGCAAATCCCTAGCCCCTGCATAGCAACCAGAAACTACCCAAGAACAAGGCCTAAGTATAGTGAGCTATGAGATTTCCTATTCTTCTATCCACACCTTGTCTGCTCTTTTTTTTTTTTTTTTTCTGTCTTTTTGAGACAAGGTTTTGTTAATGTAGTTCAAGTTGGCCTTAAACTCATTTTTGTAGTGCAGGCTGGTCTTGAACTCACAGTGATCCTCCTGCCTCAGCCTCCCAAGTGCTGGGATTATAGGCATGCACCACCATGCCTGGCTTCACATCTGCTCTTTAAGACACCCTGGTATTGATATTAATGGCCTGTTCTTCCTGGCAACCCTTTTTCTAATCCTTGCTTTCCTGATTCACTGGCCCATAACGCACTAAATTCCCCAGTTTAGTGTCCCTGGAGCATGCAGTGCAGATCATAAGCTTCCCACAAAACCAGGCCCAGAGCAAATTCCCAGTGAAGCTTTGTGAATTCAGAGCATCAGCAAACTCCAAGATGAGGAAACAATGAACCTCGAACAACCAGCAAAATGTCTTTCCTAACTTTTTCTAAGTATCCTAAAAATATCAGAAGGGGAACATCACTTCCTGTCTCCTTTACTGCCAAAGGACCTTCTTGCACAGGCAGCTCATTAGCAGTGGCCTCCCCAGCTCTCTGAGCCCCAAGAGCAACAAGAGTAAGCCTAGAACACACACGAAGGGGGAGACGCTACTCTAAGCAGACTTAGGGAGCGAAGAGCCCTCAGCTGTCCTCAGGGCCCTGGATTCTGAGCCCTTCCCCTCCCCTCCCATTTCTTGGAGTAGGGTTTCTCAGACATATTTTCACCCACACAGAGATGCTGACGTTTTCTCTTGACCTTTCTGCTTCAGTTATTTCCAAATTTGTTTCCCCTGCTATGGGATGCTGTGCTTATCGCTCCAGTCTCATCTGTGCCGGCCACCGCTTGGCATGGGCTGGTGGGGAGTTCCATGCCCGTTTCCTACACGCCTCTGATGTGCTTCCACATTGGCTCACCCCATCCAGCCTGAGAACAAAACATCCCACCCAGTGCTGACCTCTGGTCATCCACGGAGGGAGCTCACCTCCCCCTACCTCCCAAATACCGTACACAGAACTATTTCCTTGTTTTCAGGGGATTCTGACTTCCACAAATGAAGAGCTTGTCTCAGGGCTTGTACTCCCTAATAAACCAAGCCAGTGCTGTGTTTTCATAGGCCATTGTTGATGCATTCAGAAAGCTCATGAGGTTTGGGAAATTAAAAGTAGAGGGACCGCTCTAGCCTGTGAAATGGGCATTCTAAGAGGAATGTAATTTACATTGTGAAAATAAACCAGAGAGGGCCAGGGAGATAGCTGAGTAGAATAAGTGCTTGCTTGGCAAGCACAAGGTCCTGAGTTTGATCCCTGGTACCACACACACACGCACAGAAAGACCAGAGGCTGGTATTGCAGGGGCAGGGAATGTACAGACTCTCATGTCCACATGGGTGAGCTTAGAAGTACACTTCTGAATTCTTTATCAAATTGAACTTTAAGTGTGTCTCATTTGCATAGTGTCATAGCTGCAAAATTATAGTTCAGTGGCCAATAGAAAAATGTTGGAAATGTTGCTTAAAATTGTAAATTGAATGGAAGAAGATGACTTGCTTTAATGGCTTTGGAAGTCTCACCTTTTGCCAAAGACTATTTGATTTGATTTGGGTAGCAGGGATCAAACTCAGGAGCTTATGCTTGCCAGGCAGGAACTTATGCCACTGAGCTATCTCCCCAGCTTGTCAAAAAGCTATTTGAAACATTTATCATCTTGGATTTTTTGAGGCAGGGTTTTTTCTGTGTTGTTCAAACTGGTCTTGAACTCATTAGGTAGCCCACATTGCCCTTGAACGTGTGGTGATCCTCCTGTCTCAGGCTCCAACTGCTAGGATTATAGGTGTGTTCAACCATGCCCATCCCATCAAGTGCCATTTTAAATTGGTGTTTAAACATGCTATACCAGGTGCAGGCCCTCTTGGAAGAGTCTGGAAGAGCATGTGTGTCAGATGTGTGTTACATGGCAAGTTGTTGGCAGTGTCTGAGCAAATTGGGAGCTACAGGTGAGGTCTGGAGGGGACTTATTTCACACAAGACTAGACACATGGATGAGGAGAGGTGTGCGATACAATCTGTGACCAGATATGGTGCTGCATGCCTGTAACCCCAGCAGTGGGGAGGCTGAGAGAACAGGAGGATCACTATGAGTCCAAGTTGTGTAGCGAGATCCTGTACCAAATATATCAAAAAGAAAGGAGCACTCCTTGCCACCTGGGTCAGCCTCACTGGAAGAGGATGCCAAGCAGCAGGTAGACAATGAAGCTGAGGACGGCAGGAGCAAGCAAGTATTTCCTGCTTCCCTCCCATCATTTAGGAGATGCACACTTGACAGCATGTCTTCCTGCCAGAGGTTTATGAGGTTTTACATCTTAGAAGGGACATTCTGGGGCTAGCGAGATAGCTCAGTGGACTAAGCTTCTGTTAGGCAAGCACAGGTACCGGGGTTCGATCCTCAGCATCACATGCTATGCTGGGCCACCCCTGGGCACATTGAACCAGCCCCGAGACCAGGTATGGTGCTGCATGCCTGTAACCCCAGCAGTGGGGAGGCTGAGAGAACAGGAGGATCACTATGAGTCCAAGTTGTGTAGCGAGATCCTGTACCAAATATATCAAAAAGAAAGGAGCGCTCCTTGCCACCTGGGTCAGCCTCACTGGAAGAGGATGCCAAGCAGCAGGTAGAAAATGAAGCTGAGGACGGCAGGAGCAAGCAGGCCACGCGGGGATGGCAGGGGACCCATGAGGCTGTCCCTGTTGCAGTGCAGAAGTAAGCGAGGCCAAGGGGATTCTGAGTGAGTGAAGCTCTTCAGCTCAACCCTGGTCTGGACAAGGAGAAAGAGGAGTGGCCGTGGGGCCTCAGCTAGGACCGCGAGCCTAGGCGCAGCCCTCACCCTCCCAGGCACTGCTGAGGAAAGTCTGCTTGGTCCCTCCATCCATGATGTGTCCACCCAGTCCCGGAGTTGAACTCTCTAGGGTGAAAAAAATTACCCCTGGATATACACCATGGCTATGTGTTAGAGTAGGAAGCTAAACATGAGTCAAGCTAGGTACATGGGTAGAAAATGTTTTTACTATTAAAAAAAATTTTTTTAGTGTTAATAATTTTCTTTTCTTTTCTTTTCTTTTAAAATATGTTCAGTACAGGGTCTACAGGGTCTCACTACATAGATTGGACTCACAATGATTCTCCTGTTTTTCAGCCTCCCAAGTGCTGGGATCACAGGCATGCAGCACCATGCCCAGACTCAGTCACTGTCTTAGTGTGTCCTGGGGGTGGAGCTGGCATGGCACACTGGAGATCCAACCAGGGTCCTTGCATCTGTCTGTCTATGCGGGCCCTTTACTCTGCTGAGCTATCTGGTTGGCCCAAGTTAATCATTTTCAATACCTGACCAGATGGAGGAAATGACTAAAGTTTTGACCTAGATTGCAAGAGCAGCAGAGAGGCTCCATGTGGTGACAGAGGGGATTTTTTCTCTGCTGACAGAGCTGGGCTCATCCTAGCTGAAGACAGAAGCCAAGAAGCTCTCGGCTTACCTGGCTGGACACTTGCTTTCCCCAAAGGAACGAGATTGAAGAGAGGATCTTCTACCCCGAGCAGACAGCACGAAGCAAGCAGAAGCAGGCTAATGAGCTGAAAGGGAAAGAACAAAAAGTGAAGAGGAAAGAGACCAGTGCTTCCTGGATGCCTGCTGGGTACCGGTGTCATCCAGAGGTCCAGGCATCCTTGCGTTGTACTCATCCCCTGATACGGGGCTGGGTGCATGGCCGACTCCTCTCAGGCTCCAGAGAAGTCCTGGGCTGTGACCACATGCTCTTTTGAGAGCTTCAGCCTTCCTGAAATGTCTTGCCTCTTCCACTACCATCTTGCTGCCCTGAAAACTGAGAGAGGGAGAGAAAAAAAAATACACACACCCTCCAAAGAGTATCAGGCATTGAAACTAGACCCAGAACCACATTTCTGAATATTCAGTGAAAGCGAGCTCCTAGACCAGGCTTTCAAACAAAAATGGAGGTGACCTAAAAAGTGTGAGTGACTGATAGTCCCTGAAAATAGGGGACAGCTAGAGAAAGCTGAATGGATGGGGGCATGGCTCTTGAGGAATTCAGCTCAGACTTGAAAGAGCAACATTGGAACATTGAAGCTCGTAAGTTTGGAGTGACACCCAAATGAAGTTACACTCTCAACCTGGGCTGCTGATGTTTAGTAGGAACTTAGGCTTCTTAAATTTAGTGACCAGGTGAAAAGTAGGGGCATCTGGGGTGCAGTCACAGCAGGCAGTAGACCAAGGAAGGCAAAGACTGGGGAGTGGGTGAGGAGTTCATAGTGTAATGTCAGCAGGAAAGAAGGAGAAAACCAAGCGATTTCACTGCTGTTTGCTTTATCAGTGAGAACAATGTTCAGATCTGCTATGTTAGAGGCAGTATTGGTGATGACACAGGAGATGGGGTGTGGCCTAGCTGGCTGGGGAAAGGAGCAGGACCTGTCAGTCACAAGATCCCAGGGCAGCTAGGGCCATGTGTAGGCCTTCCTCTAGCTCTGAGGGAATGCGGATGGCCAAAAGGAAGCCTGGATGTTGCAGGGAGCTGTTAGCCTGAGTTCCTAGGAGAGCCTGCTGCATGTTGCTGAGGCAGTGTGCATACTCTCCTTTTTGCTTTTGTACTCTTTTTCTCTTTATTAGGCACAAGTTTGTTCTGCAGAGCTGGTTTCTTCCTTACCTGTTTATCGCCCATTTTTCTTTTTCTTTCTTTCTTTTTTTTTTTTTTTTCTCTTTTTGTGTGACCAGGGATTGAACTCAGAGCCTTGCACATGCCAGGGAAGTGTTTATTCCACTGAGCTGTCTCTCCAGCACCCTACCATCCATTTTTCAAATAAACTTTTGACACTGTTTTTGGTTTGTCTTGTCTAGTTTTCGTTCAAGGCAAGAAGGAGCTGCAATACTTTTGATTGGTGATACAAAAATTGCCCAGTAACACTAATAGACCCTCTCTCTGTCTTTCTGTCTGTGTGTCTGTGTGTCCGTCTGTCTCTCTCCCTGTCTCCCTCCTTCTTTTTCAGACAGGATCTTGCTATGTAGTTCAGTTTGACCATGAACTCGCTATGTAGCCCAGGCTGCCCTTGAAATCATGACAATCCCCCTGCCTCGGCTTCTTAGATGCTGGGGTTGCAGCCATGCACCACCATACCTGGCTGGGTGATTGACTCTTGAAACCCAGTTAATTACCTGAAAGGAGTTGTAGCTTCTTATTCTAAATTAATGAACCTCCTGAGAGAAGTGCTCAGAAAGATTGCAACGCTACATTATTCGGGGACATGGAAGAACAGCAGAGGTCTTCCCAAAGGTAGTTTTGCAAGTGATACTTTGAATTTCAAGAGAGGAAGATGGTGCAGTCTGTGTGTCACTGTCTGGAAGGCCTGGCGCAGGCGCACACACACCACATGTGCAGTCAGGGCAAACCAACCAGGAGGCACCTGCTGCATCTACTCACAGCACTCTTCGTACAGTCCAGAAGAAAAGCTACGGGGAAATGACATTGACCCTCTTTAATGCCTTGGAGATGAACAAAAAAATCAGGGGCTGGAATATAATGAATCAATGCAGCGTACTTATAACTGGAAAGGAAATGCTGCTATTGAAACAGCAGCACTGCAGAGAGAGATCTTTGCAAGGCTTTATTACAGTCCTTCCTATCCTGTTAACATTTTCTGTTTTGCTGGATATGAGCTGACATGGCCTTTAAATCAAAGTTGCAGTGATTTGAGATTAAGGGTTGGAAGCACTGGATGGCAGAGGGAGGGTTAAGAGAGACTCAGTGGTCTACAATGAAGGCTTGAACCAAACTTCAAGACATGAAATGGAGCTCTCCACTTCTTTCACAAGATGAACTTCAAAGCGTGTCTGTCAGAGGATGACCTAGGGGTCTGGTCACAGCCTTGACCATGATGTCTGTTTGTATTAATGAAGTCTCCATTATCTGAGTCAGCAGAGTGCAAAAGCTCTCTATTCTACTCAATTGGAACCCATGTTAAACAGATGGCAGCCCCTCTCAGGGTGCACAATTCCTATAGGACAGTGACAATTGGGAGTTGGCCAAGAGGAACAAGGATTGGAAATTAGGGGCAGCTCAAGGAAATCAGAAACAATTAGAGGAACTGGAATGATTTGGCCTGGAGAAGAAAACATGATAAGAAGCAGGCTTCTGTATGGTCTTAGAAGGCAGTCCAAGGCCAATCTGGTAGCTTTGGAACAAATTGTCAGGAGAAACATTTTAAGAACTGTAGCTATTCAGCAAAAAGTGAAAACAAAACAAATCAGGAAATGCTATAAAGCTACAAATTCTCTCTCTCTCTCTCTCTCTCTCTCTCTCTCTCTCTCTGTCTGTCTCTGTCTCTGTCTCTGTCTCTGCCTCTGTCTCTGTCTCTCTGTCTCTCTGTCTCTCTCTGTGCTCTGTAATCTATGCTCTGTGCTCTGTGCTGTGTGTATATGTATTTCAGACAGGATCTTGTAATGCATGGAGTTCAGGCTGGCCTTGACCTCACTTTGTAGTCCATGCTGGTCTTGAACTCTCAACAGTCCTCCTGCCTTAGCTTTCCAAGTGCTAGGATTGCAGGCAAGACCCCCATGCCCAGATCCTCTTTTATTTTTGAGGAGCAATCATTTGTCAAGCAAGAGGAAGAGATAAGAGCTTGTTTCCTTTAAACCTCCTCATTCACAATGGCTGGTCATATAGCTTTTTTTTGAATACTGCTCAGGGTGGTAAAATCATACCCAGAGATAGAGCCTAAACAACTCAGTAAGTATTTATTGGGCATTACTCTCAGTTGTTAGGTTACTGTCTTAGATAATTCGTACAGCACTCTTATGACTTTGAAGCAGTCTCATGATTGAATCCAAAATTAATTATCTTCAGAATTCATCTCTTCTGTGTTCTTATTACTAATTCACCCTGTCATTATCTCTTGTTTGAAGCAGAGCAATTGTTACATGGATGGAATCTTTGGCCTTTAGTTTTATGTCTCTTCCAAGGCCATAGTATTCCTTCTTGAATGCATATTATCAAGTCAGTGTCATCCTTGAGACCTTTAGTGACTCAGTTTCTTCTATGAACCCATGGCAAAGTAAGGATGGGGTAAGAAGAAGCAAGTAATGGAATCATCTTATTTTGCCTTTTCCAAGAAATCTAAAGCAAATATTCTCCATCTTTATAACCAAAGCTACAGAGGAGAGTCACTAACTGCTCATCAGTCTGATTGGTCTCTTGAAATAATGGATTAGCATGTCACCAACAGTGTGAGTCATTGCTTCTCAGTATGCTGTCCTTTGGGTCAAGAAGTGGTATAGATACTCAATTCTTGATTTTCTATTCAT
Source organism: Myocastor coypus (assembly GCA_004027025.1). Taxonomy (NCBI): domain Eukaryota; kingdom Metazoa; phylum Chordata; class Mammalia; order Rodentia; family Myocastoridae; genus Myocastor; species Myocastor coypus. The sequence goes on along the minus strand of PVJA010028361.1, from coordinate 2,638 downwards.
AGGTGGAAACAAACACAAACGCAATCAATCAAAGAATATTTCATCTGGTGAGTATCAGTGTTTTAAAATCTTACTGTAAGCCAGAAGCTGTGCTGCATGACTATTGTCAAGTTAGGAAGATGAAGCCAGAGAATCTAAAGCCAAGCTCAACCTAGGTGCTATGATTAAGACCTAAAATAGTCCTCAAAAGTCACATGTGTTTGGAAGATCACTGAATCATGGGGTGCCAAACTCATCAGTGGATTTGTCCATGGCTGTGTTCAGTAGTCAGAAGTGCTTTTAGGAGGTGGGGTCTGGTTGGAGATGAGTCACTGGGGATGCGACATTGGAAAGGCCTACTCGTGTCCCTGGTTCCTCACTTCTCTCTGCTTCCTAGTTGCCATGGGTTGGGAAGCTTTCCTTTCTAGGCCCTGCCACCAAGTCTTGGAATTTGCAGACCATGGACTGATTCTACCAGGAGCCGTGAGCCAGATAAGCCTCTCCTCTTCAAGGTGTGAGTGGTTTGTCCCAGTGATGAGAAAGACGACTAATACACTAGATAATGTAGCGACTGAGAGAAATCCTGGCTCAAAACACCAGACAAAACAAATAAGCAAAAAGACCTGTGAGTAGCTTGGTGAGAAGGCCCCAAATTCAATCTGCAACCCCAACTCCAACTACTAGCAAAACAGAACTTCCTACAAAAAGTCAGACAGACATGGAAATAGGAAGCAGCCTTTGAGAAGCACTTGAAGGAAGCCTAATGATAAAGTGAGAGCTCAAATCTTTTAACAATGGCATCTTCTAAAATTTCTTCTGAACAGCACTTTGCTCTCCCTTGCTCACAGAGAAATATGCTGTTGGGATTCCCTTCCTTCAGGTGGCTGGAATTTTGGCATGGCCACCTGGGAGCTGTAGGGTTGTGACTCCTTGGACCAAAGCAGCAGAAAATCAAAGCCAAACAAAACGGGAAGCCAACACCAACTGTGCATTCTTGTAGCAGGCAGCTCCAGGGAAGCACCCAGAGACAGTGAAAGAGAAGCCTGCATGGTGTGGATTCCACCCAATGTCTAATTGCCTTCTTTTTTTGGAGCTCTTCAGACACATCTTAGTTTTTATAGTAACCCCCCATTGACAATAGAAAAATAAAACAAAAACCAGAATGAGACCTAGTTATTATCTGAATAGTCCTCAAGCTCTTACTACTTTTATGAAAACTTCCCTGATCACATCAGCCCTGCGATGCTATCTTCTCAGTTCCTGTAAATGCTAATTATCCTCCCTACTCAACTCTCATTAGCACTCACGCTTGCATTGTGGGTTACAGTCATATACCTCCCAAGTAGATTACTCGTTACCTGAAATCATGATTTATTTACTCTGTTGTATTTCCCACTGCGCCCAGCCAAGCAGACGGCACCCAGGCCCGCAGTGCATTTCCAGCACAAGTGTACCCACACGTGGAGGAGGAGAAGCTACCTTGGTTTTGATAATAGAGAGCCTAACCATGAAGGAAACAAAAAGTGAGCTGCTTTCGTTGGTACTAGGAGGGATTCTGGACCAGCATAGAAACAGCCTTAAAAGCCTCCTCACCAGAGTGTGTATGTCAGTGTCAACCACCTCTAAGAGACTGGAATGATGACCAGCTTAACAAAAGGAATGAGCCACTGACTCACCAGTGTGTGCTATGTAATTTGCCTATTCAGTTGCCTAAAGTTCTTGTGTTGACAATGGTCTGTGCTGAGCCTTTCCACATTTACATCACCCAGAAAAATAAAGAACTCGCTGTACTGGTTCAGCTTTGGAGAAGTCTGAGTTAGCAGGCATCAGTTATTGTGTAAAAGACCTAGGGGCTTTCGTAGACCTCACCCTTCAGGGGCATCAAGGACCTGCTTCCATTTCTTAGGCAAATTCAATCGTAGAATCATGTTAACTTAGGTGTTTTGGCATTCTAGAAAGCCACTCTTTTGCATGGTGCTGGGCTTTGGCCATCAAGAATCATTCCAGGTTTCCTTGGGCCCATTTCGTGATCCCTGAAATCGTCTATTCCATGTGGCACAACTTGGTGGTTGGTAGATTCTGTAGTATGTGAAATGCTTGGAAAAGCAGGTACCACACAGCCCGAAGCCCAAGCCAAGGCTCACCTCTCTGCCCTTCTCTTTACCACCCTCTAAGTCCTTATATCCTCTCTTTCTGCTGGTCTTTCTTTGGAGACTGTATTTTATTGAAGAATTTGTGCCCCCAGAGTTAAAATATTTGCCCCGAATCATGCCATCAGAAATACAAGAGTTGGGGCTTAGAGAGATAGCTCAGTGGAGTAAGTATTTGCCTAGCAAGCACATGGGCCTGAGTTCAATCCCCAGTCCCACAAAACAAAAACAAACAAACAAACAAACAAAAAAAAAAAAAAAAAACAAGAGTAAAATTTGCATCTATTGGTCACTAGTTGCCTCATGAGTTGGCAGCTCATTTTTGTGTGCTGACGGCGCTACGCCATAAAACAGCAGGGAGGGCACGGCGGAGAGGAGCCGAATCCTGCAATGGGTGAGCTCTGGGTCAAGCAGGTTCTAGGATTTTTTCTGTCTTTCAAATGAAACCACATTTGCCTTTTCAGTCAAAAGGATTGATCAAATTGGGAGGAAATCACCATTACCTTTTT
>PVJA010028360.1:0-27737 GCA_004027025.1 Myocastor coypus | reverse complement strand
ATATGGTATTTGGCCCAGTCTCTTATTTTCAAGTACTACTCTTGATAGAATGACAGTAACTGAGTTTACACAAGGAGCAGTATATATCAAAAAGACAAGAGTGACATGTATTCCAAACATAATTTTAGTGTTACATTGTACTAGACCTATATATATGTAAATATCGTATAGTCTCCCTAATATAAGAACTTTAAAGAAGAAAACAAGAATTTAAGGGCATAACACAGCTGAATGTGTTATGGACTAAACAGCGAAGCGACTGGAAGCAGATAAAGCAGAAAACATATCAATAGCAAAACCATACACTGATGTACACAGGAGGAATCAGATATTGGTCTTAAGATCCTTTTATTTCTTTATCTTGCCTAATTGCTCTAGCTAACATTTTCAGAACTATAATGAATGGGAGTGATGAAAGTGAATATCCTTTCTTTCTGATTTAAAGGGAAAGATTTCAGTTGCTCTTCATTTAATGTGATGTTATCACATCAAATGGTTTGTTATAAACAGCTTTTATGAGATTGATATAAAGACATTCTTGTACAATTTTCTGTATGAAGTTTTACCATCTGTGTGTTGCAAATCGTCAAAAGCTTTTGGTATACCCATTAAAACACCCTTTTAATTTTTGTTTTTGGCTTTGTTGATATGGCATATTACATTTATTGATTTACGAATGTTCAACTATCCTTGAAGACTTGAATAAATCACATTGGTCAGGTATATAATATTCTTTTGTTTTTCATGTTTAGTACAGAGTCTACAGGGTGTACATGGTCTCACTATGTAGATCAGACTCATAGGGATCCTCCTGTTTGCAGCCACCCAAATGCTGGGATTACAGGAACGTGACACCATGCCCATTTTTGATTGCTGTCTCAGTGGGCTCTGAGAACGGGACCATGCCAGCAGGCCCCAGGGTTGGAACCTCCAGCCCCTGCGTCTGCCTAAGCAGGTGCTTTAATCTGCTGCACTACTTGGCCAACCCCTTACAGTTGAGAACTTTTTTTTTGGCTTGCTCAGGCTGTGTTAAGGGTGGATTTGGAATGGCAGGTGAAGCTGGGGACCAAACCGCTGTCCCTGAGCCTGACTGGGTTTGCCCCAGCGGGTACTTATACAGCTGAGCTAATCCACAAGCCCCCTATAATAGCCTTCATAATTTGCAGCATTCTGTTTGTTAATATCTTGTTGAAGATTTTTGTGCCTATCTTCATTAAGATTAACAGAACTACTGGCTTATAGTTGTATTCTTCGGTTGGCCTTTCATTTTGGTGTCAGGGTAATACATGCTTCCATGAATGCCATTGAGAGTATAGCTTCCTTTTTAGTTTTAGTAAAGAATATGAGTAGGATTGGAATTAAATCTTCTCTAAATTTCTTGTGAGTCCATCAAGACTTGTGAGATTTTGTTAAGAAATTTTAATTACATCTTTAATTTCATTAATTGATATTGGGTTATTGAGAATTTTTATAACTTCTTGATTCAACTGTTGCAATTCACACCTATCTAGGAAACTATTTCTTCTGTTTTCCATCCTATTAAAGAATCTCAAAGCAGATATTGAAAACCTTTTAAATTTCTGGGATCCATTTCCACCCTTTCCATTCAACATCACATGAATTTAATTACTTTCTTTCCTTTTTATGATAAACCCCTGATTTATGACAACACTTGATTTGGCTATGGCTATGAGTTTAATAATTTTATTTAATCTTTCAAATAGCCAACACTTTGAATCATTAATAGTCTCTGCTGCTTTAGTTACTCCTTTGATTTTTATAATTTCTTCCTTTGTATGGACTTTAATATTGATTTACTCTTCATTTTTCTAGAAGCTTGAGATGCAGCATTAGATTAGTTGTCCCTGTTTGTTTTCGTGTTGTGAAAATTGACTGCTATAAATTTCATCTTGAATTGTTTTCAATGTGTCGCACAGGGTTTGGTATGATATATCTGCATTTTTCTAATGCTACATATTGTTTAAAATTTCTAATGTCATCTTGACCTACTGCATGTTCAGAAGATTGTTATTTAATTTCCATGTATTTATAGTTTTTCTTTTGCCAAAGATTTCCAGTCTCATTGTGCTATGGTCAAATAACATGCATCAGATAATTTTAATTCTATTGCATTTATTTGAGCATGTGCTCCATGCTTGCATATGGTCTAATTTAGAGAACATTCCATGTGAATCTGTGAAGAATATATATTCTGGTGTTCTTGGGTAAAACACTGTGGTTATCAACTATGCTCATGTATTCTCACATTTGCTTAACTTCTGATTTTTTTTTTTTTTTTGCTGAATTTTTGTCTAGTTGATCTTTCTCTATAACAAAGAGGTCTTACAGTCCACTGTTATCATTGTATTATTATTTGATTTTTCTTTGCTATTAATAGTTGTCTTATATATTTGGGTCCTCCTATATTTGGTGCATACATTTTTATGTTTATTATCTCTTTCTTTTGAGGTTCCCCCTTAACAATTACGTAGTGGCCTTTTTATCTCTTTTAATCATTCTTGGTTTAACATCACATGTGTTTCTTATATAAAGAATAAGGTTCTTATGTTTATGTTATTTTCCTGCTATTAGTCCTCTGCTTTTCTCTTCTATTTAATAGTTTACCCTGCCTGGTAACTGTTTCTTTCCATTCTTATTCTTGAAATTGTGGCCAGTTTTATCTCTGTTTATCAGTTTGTAGTGTTGGATTAGTGGTCATGAAAGTCTTCATTTGTTGTTTATCAAAAAATATCTTATTTAACCATTAGTTATGAAAGATAATTTTGGAGCCAGTAAAATAGGTAAGTGGACTAAGTGAGTGCTTAGGCAAGCTTAGGGAAAGAAGTCTGATTCCCTACATCACATACCCTGGTGGCCTCGCCTCTGAGTGTGCTGGGCTAGCCGCTGAATCTAGGCGTGGTGGTGCACATCTGTAATCCCAGCACTGGGGAGGCTGAAAACAGGAGGAACACTATGAGTCTGATCTGTGTAACACAACCCTGTAGACCCTGTATTAAATACAGTAAAAATAAATAAATAAATAAATAAATACTTCATTCCAAGCTCTTTTCCTTTTTTGTTTTGAAACAAAGAAAAAGAAACAATAAAACAATGGCATAAAGGTTCAAAACAAAATTAGAAGGGAGTAATAATAGGTAGTACTCTGGGTTTTTTTTTTTGTTTTGTTTTCTTTATTACAAACTTTTATTCTCAATGAATTTAGACAAAGTAATTATATATCTATCCTATATATATATGTGTCCTTCTGCATCCATATATATTTTTTAAAGTTTATAATACTAGAAGAAAATATTATACCATGACTTATAAGTAGATTGTAACTCAGACATATAGTATAAATCATAAAACAAAAAGTATAATTAAACAATATTCAGAAAATTAATTAAACATTAATTGAGTCAAATTAAATTAAATATTTCAAAACAATATTGCAAAATTCAAATCAAATCATGACTCCAACTTAGAGGCCAGAATGATGAGTATCATATGTATGACTCTGTAATCAATTTAGAGTACTCACATAGTATTTGAATAGGTGAATATATATGAAGATATCAACCAAGAAAAGTTTCCATGGTAATTAAGAATTACTAAGAATAAATCGTAGCATAAATACTGGAATTGCAAATGTATGACCAGAATTTCTAACCATTTCGACATAGGATATCACAAAGTTCTAGTATGTCATGTATATGGACAGTATCCATGATGCTTACTGGTGGCCAGGTGTCACTTGTGGGACTAAGCTACTACTAGTTCCTTGACACCCACCCTGTAAATTCAGACAGAATCATGACCCATAGGGTGCAGAAGTCCATTTGTAGGATATGCTGATGGACATATTCTGCTACTGTATATAAAAGAATGATTGAAAGACTCCTTTTGTATATCTCTTTTTCTCCTGTTTTGTGGGTTCTTTCCATTCTTCTTCATGGAACTGTGGTCATTGTGATCTCTCTCTACAATATCTTGTAGTAAACTATACAGGGTTGGCTTTGTCATCATGAAATTCTTTAGTTGTTCTTTGTCCTGGAAGTATTTCACTTCCCCGTTGAACTTGAATGAGTTTTGCAGAGTATAGTAGTCTGTGCTGGAATTTGTTTCCTTGCAAGACTTGAAGTGCTTTTCTTCTTGACTTGATGGTTTATAAAGAGAAGTCTGCTATTTTTTATCACTGTCTTTAGAAGCACTTAGTACTTCTTTTTTTATAGGTATTGTTTCTTTTTTTATTTCAGAATTTATTTCTGATCTGATTTTGTCTACGCTTTTATGCACTTGTTCCTTTACTTTAGATACTATTATTTCAGAAATTTGAGGTGTGTGATTTCCAATTTCTTCTATGCTATTGTCTCCTGTATTTGTTATGGGTGGGCTTGGAGCCTGAGAGAACATTTTGTTCCTTCTCTTTGTCATTTTATATAGTCCTGACTTCTGACTTTTGGCTTAGAACTTTGGCAGAATTCTTATCTTTGCACCATATCTTAATCTACCAAGTTCAAAGTCCTCTAGGTAGGTGTGGCTTGAGTCAGGCTTCTGAGCTCCACTTCTTCCTGTTGCACCTCTTGGAGGTGAGTCTGCCCTGCCACTCTGGCAAGATGTTGCTCCTGGATCAGCTGGGTGGGTCTTGGTCTGTTCTCTCCGCAGGGATTTCTGCAGCAGTTTTCTACAGTGGGCACGCTGGACCTGGTTTCTTGGTCAAATGAGTTCCTGGCTGGCCCAGGATGGTCTACATCACACACCAGGTCTTACTGCTCATTGAATGAGTTTCTGGCTGCCCCAGGGAGATCTCACTCATGCACCAGGCCTGGGCCTGGTTGCTGGGTCGAATGAGTTTCTGGCAGACCCCGAGTGGTCTACAACACACACTAGGCCTGGTTGCTGTAATCTCAGAACTTGGGAAGCTGATGTAGGAAGATTCTTGCAAGTTCTAGACCATCCTGGACTACAAAATGAACTCAAAGCCAACCTGACCTGCATACTGAAACCTGTCTCAAAAAGACAAAATAACCTTGGATAAAAAATTGTTATTATCTTGGATAATAACCTTTTTTATTAGTAGGAACAACTTTCCCACTGTTGCTTCTGAAGGCAAAATAACTGATTAAAAGAAACCTAACACTAAGTAAAGTAGTATAAAGAACCATAGCAATCAAGCACAGCTTAGAAATTGACAAACTGTGATAAGTAATAATTTTGTACCTTTGAGCATAAAAGTAAAATATTGACAGCTATATATAGTATAATGCATCATTACCTGGGAACTTGGGTGTGAAGTGTTTTTCTTTGGTGGAGTGGCCTTATTCTGGTTTTACTCTTACTGTTCTAAGTGTAGTGGATGTTGCAGAGACAACTGCAGAGAAATAAAGTAGAAGTAAAGATGGAAAACAAGGGATAAACATGCAAGCTTTGGCAAACGAGGGAGGAGAGCATAAGAATGAAGGAACAAACAAGAGAGTATCAAAGTTAATTAGAAAAGCTAGATTATTTACTCATAAAATTATGATTAACTCTAGACAGATAAATTAAGAGAAGGGGAAAATAAGAAGAATAGATTAGAACTAAAATATAAGTAAAAATAAGAAAGAAGGAAAAAGGAAAAAACCAGTGAAGACAACGAGAAACAAAATAAATTATGATGAACTACAAAATTCCTCTGGTGTACATAAAGAGCCCAAAATTATTGGATGAAACTTCCAAGCCTGTAGTAACATTGTGTTGTTATGAGCTTCATCCTGGCCTCCAGATGTGGGCATCTTAGTCCAGAGTCTTTTGCTATACTTTCTGTGCACTCTTAAGTGTCCTGCCAACTCCTTACTCTGTATCTCATGGCTTTTGTTTCCTAGCTGCTATGCTGCCCTCATGAACAGTGCAGTATTCCTAGTCTCCTGCATAGTTATTTTCTCCTGGTCCTTGCTCGTCCTTCAGTGCTCCTCTTCCACTGTCAAGTCTCTGACCTCTCAAGTCATTTATTGCATGGTGGCATGGGAAGTTACAATGTGATCTGACCTTCCGTTCCTACAAGTGCCATCCAAGTCTGTTTGGTCTGAATTCTTACTCCTTTTCTCAGGGGGTAGTACTAGTTTCTCACACATTGATTTATGAGGTTCAATGCCACCGTAATCTGCTTCAACTCTAGTCTAACATTGTTGAGCAAGGTAGGCAGAGATTCTGTGGGTCTGATCCTGCCTCAAATGTGGGGACATTCCAGGGCTACACAGTCCTGAGGGGCAAGGTTGTTTAATTCCCAGGCTTCTCTAGCCACAGATCATAGCGTAGTATATACCATTTTGGTCAGTGCTATAAAAGTTAATAATTTTTTACATTTTATTTTTATAATTCAAAACCTTTGTAGTATAAATATAAAGCTGGAATCTATGTATAGACAAAGGTGTATGCATTAAGTATGGATTTATAAGTGTAAAAACGCATGTACTGGGTTTTTAGGTCTCCTATGACTAAATTAATCTCCCACATCTAGTAGCATTAACTCTTTAAATCCACTTAATATTTACACTTTTCTGGGAGATACTCTCCAATGTTTGGAAAGTTTATACCTATTTTAGAGAAATAGTACTCCTTCCTCAGTAGTATAAATCAAGAATTTTACAGTTCAACAAAGTCCTGTATGTAAGAAGGCAGCCTACCTAAAATCTACAATAGGGACATATGGTCTGTGCATGCATAAAGAGTACTTTTAAAATCTCTTTAAATTAATTAATTTGAATAGCCCTGCTCAAAAGTGTGATCTCTATTAATAAGGGATAAAATAAGCTGCATTTTAGACATAAACTGAAATAATTTCCTTCAATCTTAAATGCATAAATATACTTCATAGCAAGAATTTCTTCCCAAGGAATAATTTTTCAGGTTAAAGTTGAAGGTGATAATACTTACATCTTTGTTTCTAAAAATATTCATGTAATGACTGACACATCTTGTCATATCTGTTACGAATATTTATAACTATTTTCTTTAGAGAACATCTTATCTTGTCATGGAGCATAAGAAATCATCGTATTAATGCAAGGCAAAAGAGGAAGAAGAGAATACGATAATTAACCAGAAAGAAAAAGGTCTCTTCTCACCCTGAAGAGTCCAGTAAAAGAAGACTGCCATAAGAAACACATGACATCCTACATTTGGTTCACAAAATATGCAGGAGTAAGTTCAGTAGGATATGCTTATGCTGTGGCATGTGAGAGAAAAGGCTTAAGGGCTTTATGAAATTTTAATTTTGATAAGAAGCAACGGTGCACCAGATGCAGTGAGACTGCACAAAAACACATATCCATAATGAATCTTTATTCACTGAATGCTACTGTATCAAAACAGATTTTAAAAAATAAATAAATACAAGAAATCAACTGACAGAATCATGTTAAAAATGCCACAGAATAGACTTATGGCATTAGCAAAATTTCCCTTTCATGGGAAAACTAGCCAGAACTTGGACGTAAAGTCCAAGTTGTTAGTTGGCTCAGTTTAAGAGTTTGGTGCCTGATTGGCTCCAAGGCAACAGTGGCATGGTGGGTGGTGTGCTGGGCAGAGAAAAAGTGCTCACCTCATGATGTGCAGAAACAGAAAGAAGGAAGCAGAAAGGGTGAGGCACGTAGGCAGTGAACATCTGTTCCAACAGATCCTACTTCCTCCGAGAGCATTTAACTTCTAACCCACCATTGGGTCGATCCACTAATAAATGCAGCTCCTGCATCATCCAAGGAATATATGAAGACTTTAGATTTAAATCACAACATTTCTCGCAGTCATTTCCATGCTGAGAAGGCAAAAAATAAAAAACATTTCTCCAAAAGATAAAAGGCTATTGAAAAAATAAATTATGTCAGGCCTAAAACAGCTCAATAAACAGTAATGTTATACCCTGAAGGAAACTTGAAAATGTATTCTGAGCAAGCAGGATAAATTGGTATATTCCAGGGTGTAATTGTTAGAAACTGCACAAAGATAGCCCAATATAGGATATATATATATATATATATATATATATATATACATATATATATATGTATATATATACATATATATATGTATATATATATATATATATTCAAATAAGTATTGTTATTCTTGAGTTTTTAAGATACCAAAATTGAACTATTATGTTTCCTTCTTATATCAACATCTGGTAAGTCTGTATCAGTATTTATTGAAATTATGCAACCATTCTGAAGTTGATATGTGTAAATCTTACCTAAAATATTAGATCCAGTAAACAAAGAACTTACAATATTATTGAAATCAAAGAGTATATTTTACCGTATGAGTTTCTATGTATTAACTGTATCTTTGTTCTACTTTTTATGTTCTTTCCATTATTGTCTATCATTTCACTTATTCTCCTTGTGCATATTCTCCTTCAAGTGAAATTATGTAAAATTATTAAACACTAAAATTTTAATGTCTAGGACTGACCAGGTAGCTAACCGGATTAAATTGCTGGCTTAGGTGGATGCGGGGGCTGGGGTTCAATCCTGGCCTGCCAAGCTGGGGTTCCATCCCTCTCTGCTGTACCGGCCCTATCCCCAGGGGCACACTGAGATAGCGACTAAGACTGGGTGTGGTGGCAATTGCCTAGAATCCCAGCTCTTGAGAGGCTGAAAACTGGAGGCTAAGTATGAGTTCAGTCTGTGAAGTGACCTCTGCAGAACCTGTACTAAATACAAAAATAAAGAAACTAAGCTAAAATAAAATTGTAATATTTAAAAACAACCAAAAAAGGCTGTTTCATACAGCATCGCCTTTCTCGCTCTCAGCAGCTAATTATGCATAACAAATCATATTTAATTAAATGGTGGCATGGCATAAGGGGGTCACATAATGAATAGTGAAATGGAAAATGACGCAATGATGGGAACTGAACAATTGCTGCTGATATGGGACTAATGTCTCCCTACTCTTCCTTGGAGGGCGTGGAATTGTGACGGATACTTTTATTACTTCATATCACATTAATGTTGAAATGGTTCAATCACTTACTTTAATCTACTTCAAATGTAAAATGAGGTAATAAAGCAAGATATTGAAGCAGAGTTATCTTTATGTTGTCACTTTTGTCACAATTGGATTTTAAACCTCCTAGTAGAATTTATCGGGTAAGAAACCTAAACTTGATTACAAAATACCAATTTTATTAATTGAATCTGTTTTCATCATTTATCAGCAAGCTTTTAAAATATAATTAAATAAACAGGAAAAAATCCTTTGCTCTTCTCCACTTACTTATGATGTTAATATATGCTTCCTCCAAACAGTCACATTTGAGTGCAATGGCATATTGACTCTTTCACAAAAGTTATAGTGAGTGAAGGATGAGACCAAAAATTTATAACTTGGTCTCAGGAGCAGAACCCAATAGTAGAGGCCCATTTGAGATTGATATGTTTCTTAGATCCCACAGAGGAAATATGTCTTAAAAGCATGGTTCTTCTAAATAATGAAAACATAAGTGGTCTATATCCTGATGGAGTAGTGCATTTGAGCATCTTTGCTACTGCTTCACCCATTTGGTTGTAAAATAAATTGCCCTGCCATTTTGTTGAATAAATTTTTTTCTAAACTACATGACGTAATTTTCTGCTTTCTTTGTTCTGTCATCTTTCAGAATGTTATTATTTTACTTCTGACAACTATTCATCTTTCCAAGAGCATGGACCGTATTTCTGCTTTTTTGTAGGAAATGCAGACCCTCTTGATTAGGTCTTGTCTCTCTCCTACTTCTCTGTGTCTGCACATACCAAATAACCCTACAATGTCCTTTCCAAGTAGAAAATACTCTATCTTTCCAATTTTCTGCATTACAGGACAATAGTGCTCACTTCAGCGGTATGTGTACATTAGAAGTCAATAACAAAGATAGACTTTGGTTAAAAAAATTTAACATACAGTGAGAGAACATAAAGTGTTAGCAGGTGAATCAATTCTTTTAAAAGCAATTTAATGGAGATATAGTTTATATAGTGTTCATTTCAATGACATTTAAGAAGAAATGTGTATTTTTCTGTAGAAAAATATACTTTGTGCCTGTTTGTAGGATCTCAGTTACTCTTCTCTCATTGCTGGAACAAATACCTGACATCCAAAATAAAGCATAGGAAGGTCTATTTATCTTACAGTTGCTGGAAAATTCCATCCATACTCAGCTGGCTCCAAGTGGCACATGGCAAAAAGCAACCTTTTATGGCAGAGGCAAAGAGCAGAGAGTGAACGGGGGAAACTGGCACCATCAATGACAAGAAAGTCTGTCTCTCTTAAGTTGCATACAGGCTATCTGCCCCAGGCTGGGAGAAGAACTCACACCCATAATCTCAGCAATACTAAACCCATAATCCTACGTATCATGAGTTGATCACAAACTCTAGAAGTTCCAGCCCTACAACTGCATGAAGCTTTGAGGGGTAAGCTAGACACAGACCATAACATCCTGCCTCTGGACCTCCAAAGACTCATGCACATCCCTTATGAAGACATTTTAGTCCATTTCTAAGAGTTGCCAAAATCCTATGCTTTCAGAATTGCTGAAAGGTCCAAGTCCTGCATCTCCTCCAAAATCCAAGGCAGATTCTTACCTGTGAGCCCCTGTACAAATGAAAGCTAAGAGACCAGCCTGGGCTACAAAAGTGAGCGCAAGGCCAGCCTCAACTGCATAGCGAAACCCTGTCTCAAAAAGACAAAAAAAAAAAAAAATGAAAGCTAAACACTTCTAACATTCAATGGCACAAGATAAATATTATCATTCCAAAAAGTGCACAGAGCAGGATACCAAGCATTGGGACCAACAGAAGTCCGAAATTCAGTACAGCAAACTTTTAATCCTGTCAGTGCTCATGGAACAACTGAAGCAATCTGTGGCAAATCATGTGCTCCATGTGGTTCCACCTCTATGGCACTCTTGGTGGTAGCTCCCATGGCTTCTCTCCTAGGCCAGCTTTGCTCCCTCCATGCTGTTTCCTATAAATGATCCATGTTCCTAGCTTTTCCAAACCTCTGAGATTTCCACTGAATAGGCTTCTCACTCACAACCTTACACACTGCTCTCCCAAAGGCACACTACCTGAACTCCAAGGCCTTCTGTAATCTAGGTGGAAGCTTTCTTAACCTCAGGACTCCTGCATTTTGAATGTGCCTAACACCAATGTCCCTTGAATGATGCCAAGGTCTGCTGCTAGTTGGAGCTGTAGCCAGGCTTCCTTTACTCTTGGCTGTAGGGGTCAAGTGCCTGGATTGCTCAGCACTCTGACCCTAATTTTGAGGAATAAATTCTCTATGATGGCAACATTCTGGAACTTGGTATGGCCAGTTCTCCAATTCTGAAACATGAGGCTCAGTGGCTTTCCCCTCAAAGCAAAGGGCCTAACCTTTGCAATTCTGAGACAGCAAAGGGTGGAGACCTGCTGCTTCCTGCGATATCCTCAGGCTATCCTTTTGATTCTTTCATCCATGGAAATCCTCTCAGCTCTATTGTTGCAGTCCACAGCTTCACTGGAACTTCTTTTCTGGCCAAACTCGCAACATTTCAAATCATCCCACTGGGCTCTTTGCTTTTGATTCTCACCATAAATCTGGCTAAAAACCTCCAACAACAGTCACACCAGAACTGAATGTGTGGCTGTTTTGAAATATCTTTTGAAAGATTAATCAGCCCACCATACTTGAGCTCATTCTCAGGCAATTTCTCTGGACACAAGCAAAATACAGAAGTTTCTAACAAAAAAAAAAAAAAAATCATGCGGAGTTCAAAAACCAGTGTGGTCCTTATTCTCAGTAGAAATCTCGCCAGCCTGGTCTTTAGGGGCAGGCTTTCTACCAGCTTCTGATCTTCTGAGCTCTGACCATAATCTCCCAAAGGGAAGAGCCACAGGCATTTAGTTCTTCACTAGTAGGCAACATCTCCAAACCTTTCCTATTTCTTCCCACGAGGCATTCCCAAAAACTCATAATCCACATGATCATGATTAGCTATAGCAGTGACCCCACTTCTCTGGTACCAAATTCTGTCTCAGTTAGTCTTCTGTCACTGCTGGGGCAAATATCTGACACCAGAAAAGAAAGAAGGAAAGGTTTACTTAGCTCAAAGTTACTGAAGGTTTTTGTCCATACTTGACTGATCCTGAGATAGAGTGGCACATGGCAGAGAGCAAAGTTTTGGCAGTGGCAGATCAGAGAACAAATGGGAGAAGTAGCATCAATAATGGCAAAAGAGAGGAAGTCTGTCTCCCTTAAGTTGCATTTGGGCTATCTGCCCCAGGTGAGGTGTAGAACCCACACGCATAGTCCCAACAGTACCAAGACCCATAATCCCAGCAGATCATGAGGTAATCTCAAATTCCAGAAGTCCCTGCCCCATGACTGTGTGAGGCTTTGGGGAGACAACTGGACTGAAACTATAACAGCATCCTGTGGCAATGATTGGTTCACATTTTACAGAGAATCTTAGATAAGTGAAATAATATATGAGTTCTCTGATCCTGCTTTTCTCCATTTAATATGTGGAGAAAAGTGTGCCCATTTATCACATTATAAGTAGTTTGCCCTTGCTATTGGTGAAAAATATCTCATTGTATGGATATACCAGGTACATTTTCTCATGCTGCAATTATACAGCTAGAATCTAGAAAATGTCCAGTTGCAAATTCATATTAAGAACGTTAATGAATGCTTGTTGTAAGAAAAACCCTAAAAATGATATTGCTGGACCATATGGGAAGCTTATGTCTTACTTTGGAGGAGTATCAGGCTGTTTTCCTAATGGTTGTACATCTCACTTCCCCACAGCATCATTCAAAAGTTCTATATGCTCTACATCTTTGCCCAAATCTCTTATTTCCTGTCCTTTTGCAGATGGAGTACAGTGATATCTCATTGAGATTTAATATGTGTTTCCATAGATATTCATGAAGGTGATCCTCATTCCATACACCATTAGACATTTGAATATCTTCCTTAGTGAAATAGTCAATAGATTTTTGTCTTAATATTAAATGGTGAAAATTGTATGTATCATGGGTACAAGTCAATTTATCTTGCACGTAATGTGGAAATATTTTCTCTTATTGTTTACTCTGTCTCATAAAGCTCAGTATTTAAATTATGATGAAACCTAGCTTACCAATTTATTATTCTATTTGCTGACTTTCGTATTATATTATGTACCCTTCACCTAACATAACATTAATGATTTCTACTACTTTTTGTATAAATTTTAGTGGTTTGTCTCTTAAAGGTTGGTTTTATTATTTTGAGTTAGTTAATTTTTGTATGTGGTGTGAGTTAAATGTTAAATATGCATTTGACAAATATTCATTTATTCAAACATTATTTGTTGAAATGGCTACCTTTTCTTAACTAAATTGTTCTGGTATTTTTGTTAAAAAGAAAAACATCGTTAAACAACCATAAGAATTCATTTCTTAACTTTCATTTCATTGATTTCTGTTTCGTTTTTTTTTTTCTGTTTGTTTACTTCGGTTTTTTGCAGGACAAGGGTTCAAACTCAGGACCTTGCCCTTACCAGGCAGGCACTTGTGCCATGGAGCTATCTCCCCAGCCCCTCATTTCATTAATTTATCCATTTAATATGTGGAGAAAAGTGTGCCCATTTATCACATTATAAGTAGTTTGCCCTTGCTATTGGTGAAAAATATCTCATTGTATGGATATACCAGGTACATTTTCTCATGCTGCAATTATACAGCTAGAATCTAGAAAATGTCCAGTCAAAATGCTTTTGACTTCTGGTTAGTTTTTATTTCAGATACTCTAATCCTCCAGTTTTGGTTTTCTTTTTAAAATTTGTCAAAAAAAAATTGTTTTGTCTGTTGTAGGATTTTTTCCATGTCCAGATAAGTTTTATGACTGCATTTCCAAGTGTTACACAGACTTTCTAGGATATTTATTTATTTATTTATTTATTTATTTATTTATTTATTTATTGTCTTTTTGAGACAGGGTCTCTCTATGCAGCTCAGGCTGGCCTTGAGCTCACTTTGGTAGCCCACGCTGATCTCAAACTCACACTGATCCTCCTGCCTCAGCCTCCCAAGTGTTGGGATTACAGCTGTGTGCCAGCACACCTGGCTTAGAATTTTAACCATTAGACAAATTTCTACTTTCAGTTTCCCTCCATTTAATGAATCTGCATTAATATATCAAGCAACAGCACCCAGCTTGCTGGTAATCAGGCAGTGAAGGATAGTAATTCCTGAGTGTTAAGACACCAGTAAGTTTAATCCTTTGATTACCTGGCATCATTTTCTGGAAAAAATTTCTACATACTGAATAAAAAAGAGTCTCCAGGAAGATTTGACTGTATCCTTTTGTTGAGGAGAAGGAGCTAGCAGTCTAGCAAAGCCAAAGCAACTAATTTTTATTGAAAATAATACTGGAGAGAAAGATCATCAAAGATAAAAACACAAGACCTGTAGAATGCTCCTCTCAGCACTCAGTAAGGCCTGTCAGTCAGCTTTTGAAAATAGAAAAGTAAAACATATCTTAGATGGAGATCTGGATTCATGAGTCCAATTTGTCACATTTATTCAGGTACAACTACGACAGGTAGCACTTGCCTGGCCAGCACAAGGTCCTGAGTTCAATCCCTAGTACCACAGAAAATAAACAAACCAACAAAAAGAATCAAAATATGTAGAAGAATAAAAGTAAAACTTCATCTTTGTGATTTTATTAAATTTAGAAGATAGAATATAAAAGGAAACTATATAGACTTAGAAAAATGTGCCTCACCCATCTGAACAGCTAAAAATATAAATGAAATGGTAACCAGATAAAACATTTGTTGTCACACCTCCTTCCATGAAGACTGACTACTAACATTTGATGAATCCAGCTGGCCAAATAACTTTTCTGAATTCATAACCCACACAGTTAAATCAACAGTCAATGATATATTTAGGAACAGAGTGCAAAGTGATTTTAATGTGTTTTTCTGTGCTTGCTCTTCCAATTCTTGGCTCCTGCAAATCTGACACAATTGTGTTCATTTGAAAACAAATCTATAACAATACAAAACCAATTTTAGGCCATTATAGTTTTCTTAGCATTGCCTTAAAAAGAGGGATTTTCATTATGAGTACATCAGAGATGTTTTAATATATTAACTCAGTATTTGAACTACATCTGTGATCTTTAATGTTTAATATCATGACATTACATCAAGGCTTTTTATTTTCATGTAATCAGTATAAAAACAAAAATGTGAGTATACATTATATCCGATACTTACGGATATATTTTGAGACTAGAGAGAATATGTAAATTGAACTCTAATTCATCTATGGATGTCCACTATGCAACTTGAATACATGCAATCACCACGAGGATGGGAATTAACGTGGACCAATGTCACACATCGCACAACACAATCACATTCAAGTGAGTTAGAAATTCAAATTAAAAATTTGAGATAAAAGCTTATAATTATATACTGTTTATATCACTCATACTATTGAGTGGTGAGAGAATTCTATGAATCACATTAAAGCAATAATGGCAAATGTTAAAGAGCTTTGAGGGATTTAAGTATATGGAAATAGTGAAAATGGACACAATATTATAACAGAAAGATAAATGTCATCGCAAGAAAACATAACCCTGGTATCTATAAAAGTCCATAAACTAAATATTTTGATAATATCTCAAAACAAATCTGTTACACTCTTAATCCCAAATAACTGAACAGAAGAATATGTGGATTAAGGTAAGTTTATAGAGAGGGAAAAAAATTGTCTGAAATCAAAAGCTTTCCATGTTCAGTCTTTGTTTATGTTGAACATAAATCAACAGCTCAAAGCTCTACTTCACCGAGATTGAATGCTGGAACTATGCAGCAAACAGACTCCTATGACCCTGCTTAGCAGCACTAGTAGTGAGATGCAGATGCCCTGCTCATCATCATTGCTTGCATTTTCTTGTTTCCCTGACTCCTTTCTTCTCCCTGACATGCATCCTTGAAAGTTCATCCTTTCACCAACATTCTCCTTGTGGTAAAAATCAGCCTTTGTTTGAAAACATCTTCTTTTTATCTCCAAATTTGTGATCATTATTGATACAAAAAAATGTCTTCTCATTGAACTAAGAGAAAGTAGTTGTATACATAGTCCAATATTCCATAATCGTAGTGGATTATTGGCAGAACTGGCAATGTCGAAAGCTGTTGATTTAAGCCTTTTATGGCTCAGCATACTAATCTAGTTTTGCTCTTTATGCCTCATGGTTAAACTTTTCTGCTGGGTGGTTAAGTGCAAGTTATAGCAAGACCTGTATAACAAAACATGTAGTTTTGTATCTACCAAGGTCAGTCAAATCCCCTCAGGATTTACATTGAAACCATGTATAGTGCTTTGTAGAACTGTTGTCACTGTCAGCCATTTGGATGAGTCATCTCCAAATTTAAACAGCAAATTAAAACGTTTTGGTAAATGGATCTACACTGGAAATGAACTTTCCTTAGTACTTTGACAACCATATATCTCTTTGCTTTTTCTTAATACTGTATGATAAAAATTGACATACCACCTCCCTGTGTTTTCTATAACAGAATATTAGATGCTAAATAACTAAGAAGAGAAACATTTATTTTTCCATATTTAGGGACTGGAAAGTACAATACCAAGATACTGGCACCTAGTGAAGGCTTCTTGCTGCATCATAGTACGGCAGAGGATATCACAGGCAAGGGTCAGAAAGTACTTAAGCCCAGGTCTCCTTGTTATGAAGCCACTCATACCATTGTAATGTCACACTCTCATGAGCTCATGCAGCCCTAATTTTCTCCCCAAGTCACTAGATTCTTCATGCTGTCAAGTCATAAATTCAGAGAGTAAGTTCCCATAAACTTTGGGGATACTGTAAAACCATGTTACCAACTGAGGCAAAATGTGAAGGCTTTGTAAAATGAATACCTTAACATCCACCACCTCTATTCTATACATACAATGTCTATCCTTCTATCCGTCCACTAGTTCATCTATGTTTGATGCATTTCAATGTATATTGGATTTGTTGGCAAACTTTTTCATACATAAGCATGACTATTCTGATCTACAAAATTTAATACAAGGACATACATAAGTCTCAAGTATATACTCACTGTGTGCATTAGTCTAGTCCACTTCATTTGGTTAAAAGACTGCTAGAAAGGTGACTAGTTTGTGGGGGATTCGTGCATCAGGCAGGTACTTAGACCACCAAGCTATTTCCCCAGACCAGTATTTGTACCCCAGTGGATTAATTTGCTAAAATTCACAGTCAAATATGTTCTTAGGAAGTGATGCTCCTTTGGAGGAGGCAGTCCACTGGGGCTGAAACTTTCAGAGCCTGACTCACTGGGATGCTTAACCCCTGTAGGCTGCCTCACAGCTGCCATGAGGTGAGCAGCTTCACCTGACCATGCCTCTTCGACATGATGCTCATGCCTGAAAGCCAGCTGACTCTGAACTGAAACCTCAGAAACTATGAGGCTAAATATTCTCTTCTCTGAATTGCAGGTGTTGGGGATTTTTGTCCCAGCTGTGGAAAAGCTGGATTATATAGAATAGTAATAAATTCTGAAATCCGTACACAACTGTGGAATCCAATTACCCTTCATCCTCTGTTCTAGAATGCATCATGTACATCAACTTTGCTAGGTCTTAAAACACTTCCTTTGACTTCAGAGATTGGTTATTTCTCTACAGTATGCCTAGGAATAGATTCATTATGACTTGTTTACTTAATTATACTCAAGGGATTTCAAAAAATCATCTGTATGTTTTGAAATTATCTCTGCTTGTTTGTCTTCTAACACTGACCTTTCTTTTATCCCTTTTGAAACTTAATTTAGATATATTCCCTCCCTTATTAGGGAGGGAATTAGGGCTTCATGAGCTCCCTTACTTTCATTACCTGTTTATTGGTCTCATATGAATGTCTCTAGCTCCACAACTTTCTCAATTTTACATTTAAGTTTCTAACAGAAAACTTAGGTTTTCCATTGAAGTGTTATATCTCAAATATAAAATATAAACATCACACATGTTCACACATGTTATTCCCACCCTCACCCTTTGGTGATTTCTCACCAATATTTTCACTATCAATATTTTTTAAGAAAAAAATCCATGTTTAAATATATTCAAATCAAAACCTGTAGAAACACTCTGGGTCTCTGTTTCTTAACCAATTCAGAAGCAAATCTCATCCACTGTGACTTCGAACGTAACTAGTGTTCTATTAATCCTAACCGCTATCAAAACATTTCATGTCTCTTTTAGACTACAATCCAACAATTTTATTACTAGTTTCTGACTTCTTTCTTGTACCCCAATCCATAGCCTCTTATATAGCCCAAGCAGCCCTTTAAATCAAGATGATATACCTGCCTTAGCACCCCAGTACTGAGATTACAGGCAGGCACCACCACTTCTGCACCTATTATCAATTAAAACAAACAAACAAACAAAAAACCATATCAAACCACTTCCATTCTGAAGATACATTGTTTTATCTCCATTTCACTCTGCATTGTAAAATCCAGTCTATCAACTGGCCCATGGCATCTATGTATTAGTAGACCTCCTTTTTCTCTCTTGACTTTATCCCCCTCCAATCTCTCCTTAACCACTGTGCTTCAGCCACACTCATCTCTCTGATTTTTGAAGATTTCCTGAAAGATCTCAGTGAAAGACCTGTGCTTCTCTTGCCTCACACTCTTTTTAGAGTCCAGGGTCCAGACAGACCTTCCTGCTGCTTCTTTCCCTCCTTAGTCTTCTATCTCTGGGTTACCATTTCAAAGTTCTCTCCATTGCTCTCTCTGAAGTGGGTATGAGACATCTCACTTTGCCAGGCTATTGTTCTCAAAGTACTCATCTCCACCACCCATCACTCATTTTACAGCAAGTTGGCTGAGACTCAGTGCCCAGGACTGGGGTCAGTGTCATTCTGGATGTTTCTAGAAAGACAGCTTTGGAGGGCTGCATATAATGCAGATTGTGCTCCATAATGTGAAGGACTCTTATCCAATCAGCCAAAGGACTAAACGGCACAAAGAGTGAGATCCTCCAAATAAGAAGTTCTGCCAGGAGACTGAGTTCAGATTTAATTGGCATAGCAGTTGTGTTCTGTGTCTCTAGCCTGCCAGCTGACTCACAGATTTCAGGCCTGTCAGCCTTCATAATCCCATGAACCTCTTACTTAGAATGTATTCACACACAAACACACACACAAACGGTTTGCCCAGTCATTCATGACTATATCCTTTACACTCCTCAACTAAAACAGCACATCCATTTGACTCGCTTGCCTACCTCTACCAGCAAGTATTTCCATTGTTCTCCTTTTCAGGCTGCATTCTGGGTAATTTTCTTTGTCCAACTAATTTCTTTCCAACTAGGATTTTTCCTCCATCATTTCTAATGTGGTATCTAGGTCAGTGTTTAATTCTAATTGTGCTTTTAAAAACTATGTTTTTAAAACTCTAAGTCTGTTTTTTTTTTTTCAAACAATCCTTTTTTCACTGTGCATTTTCTGTCATATTTTCAATTCCTTTTATGTTGTAAACACTTCAAACATATTTATTTTTCTAATTTTTATGTTATATTTTACTATCAAAAATAGCATTGTCTAAGTCATTTCTTATATTGTCTACTGGTTATTGTTTAGTTCCTTGGGTTTTAAATTTTTATTTTAAATGTTAGCTAATGTGTAATGAATCCCTTTTGTATAAATAAAAATCTCTTAAACTAAATTTCTCCTAAACTAACTTCATTTGATTTTACCAGTACTAACACAGCATTAGCTTTTTCATCTTCATAACTCTGATGCTTCCCATTCTAGTCCTGTATATGGCTTTAATTTCACTTTTCCCTAGAGTCTTAGAAGAAAAGTTTCATCTTCTTTTCCTATTTCAGCAAGCACATTTGAACCCTGCTTTTGTTGAACAAGTAGTTTCATAAATTTTCCAGCCTAAGAGAGATGGTCTCAGCTCTGTTTCTGTTTCTTAGTAGCCCAAACATCATCACATCATCTTCCTGGGCATTATACAGAGATCTCCTAAGTCACCAGAATTACATTACTAACACCTCTCCAACTATCCTTAATGCACCTAAATGCTGAGCTCTTCATTTTCCTGTTATGATTTAAAGTTTTTTCCTTGTTTTTGGCTTTCATGTGTATCTCTGTTTTTTCTGTGAAGGACATCAAATAACGTTACCCAGAATATATGCTTTTAGGGTGAAGTACTTATATCATCATATTTTCATTATGACTTAGTCTGTCATTCGATTTTGTGGTTACAGTTTTCTGATCTGAGAATTTCATTCCTTTTACTAACAATGATTATATTTGTATTTATGTAAATCACTTGCACGTACTACTTATTTCTATAGGCGTACCTTGCTATGGCTTTCTGTTTACTAAGTGTTTTGCTGCTTGCTTTATGTCTTGGTAACTTCTCTTGAACAGTTCAACTTCTCTAGTTTGTAGTTCTGTCTTTTAGAACCTTAGCTTCTCTCTTACTATGGGGTAGTCATCAGCATGAGCCCCAATTTACAAGTTCATTTAAGAATTCCTGTAACCCAGTTAGGGTGACATAATTCCATACACTTTAGGAATTTGATTTCTCATGGAAATTTCTTTTGATTTCTTCCATTACAGAAAAGGATTGCTATTCTCTCAAGAGCTATTTTACAGATGTATCTTTTTTCTTCTTTCCCTAAAATTGCACAAATCAGACATTTAGACTTGCTGCCCCTGGACATGGGTAGCAATTCCAGTTCCCTACTGATAGGTCTCTTATGCTGTTGTGGGGAAGAGGGGTAGTGTTGAAGCCTGAGTGGGGTCCGCTTGGGCTTTGACTGTCACTCACAAGGCCAACACAGTCTCCATGCACAGGCTTAAAGTGCTAGTTTCAGTCCTTATTCTTAACAAGTGAAATTTCCTTTTCTTTTCTTTCTTTCTTTTTTTTTTTTTTTTTTTTTTTTTTTTTTTTTTTTTTTTTTTTTTTTTTTTTTTTTTTTTTTTTTTTTTTTTTTTTTTTTTTTTTTTTTTTTTTTTTTTTTTTTTTTTTTTGGTGAAGTTGTCTATGTATTATATGCTTTATATTTACATTTGTTATTTGTTCATTTTATAATTAAAATTGTTCTGATTGTTTTTCTAGGATGTCATAGTAAAAGAAAAGAAATCTGTCTAAAATTTTAAAAGCTAAAAATTCTGTATCACTTATAAAAATCAATAAATCAATCTAAAAGCAGTATATACATGTTTCAACTTGCATAAAAATATTAATATTTTTGTGAGAAGTAATACGGGCCAATATATGAGTATTTACAAACCAAAAATTAATATGCTGTGAAACAAATTGAAATAAACATATACTTAAGGGAACTTCCAACATGCAAATGAAAATAAAATTTTGTTTTTCACCTCATTTTCACAAAAGTTGATACAATTAGTGTGTCAATACTGCTGGAGATTTTCTAAAGTGGACATTCACCCAAAGCCAGAATACATCTTAATGACATTAAAAATGTATGATTTTGAGTTAATGTTGCAATTTATAAAATTCTGTCAAAGATTCAACTAGATAGTGATACTGTTGTATTAATTAAAATCACAACAGTTTAAAACAAATTAATGTTGAAAAATAAGGTCCATAGTCCACCAGCTTCTGCTTCCTACAAAAAGAGGATCTCAGCCATCTTCACTGCAAGATTTTAAAACCGTTACTAAGAAGAGTTCATTTATGTGATAGCTTACTTTATAAATATATACAACTTTATGCACATAAACTGGTTATAATGTTATTTGCAACAGTGATCTTTTGTAGTGCAATCCTAATGTGAGAATGTTTAATAGCTGAAGTTTCGCCTAAGCATTGAAAACAATAAGGGCAAAAATAAAGAGGAAAGTTTCCATTTAGTTAATGAAGAAGATTCTTTTATTATTTTTCTTTGCTTCTTTAGATGTTTTAGTGTTGTATTAGGAATATAAAAAACCGATGAGGGAGAATTACTCTTTGCAATTGAGATTCACTTTCATTCTGAGTAACATTATTTGAGCATAAAAGTAATGATTTTCTTTTAAACATAGGCTTTTCAAAGATTTTCTCTATACTTTAGTGTGATTTTATTACATCTAAGGGCCATATTTCCCCTCTGCCCCAAGAGAAACAAATTTCCCATTTTATGAAGTCAGCAGGAAGCCAGACTCAATTTCTAAAAATTAACTTCACAGGGAACTTCTCCTAAGACTCACCACTAGCACATGAGAACGTTATACTCTGGCAATCAAAGGCTCTCTTCCTGAACCAAATTAACCCTCGAGCTTGAAGACATTAGTAAAACTGAGAAAACCATGTGGTGTTCATTTTCTGAAAGAAGCAAGGTCCCTGATCAAATTGACCAAACTTCCAACAGTTTAGAAATGTGCTCCTCCAAGCAGTGGGAAATGTTGCCCTTGGCAGACCAGAAGAAGAACACACTAAAATTATTATATACATTGAATTTCATCCCTAAAATTTACCTTTTCTGTACAATATTACACATAGATGGTACAGGCTCAACAATAGCTTACTAATATAGGAATCCTGCTTAAAATATTTGAATATCAATGCCAGACTTCTGGGAAAATGGGAGCAGTTTTCTTCATGAGGTTGTGCCTTCTAATAGTCTATGAACTTCCCATTCTGTTGAAGATAAAGTAATACTATGTAATAAAAAACACATTGTATATTCATTAACTAATTAACTTGGTGTTTTCTGTGTTCTAATTCATTGTTATTTTTAACAGAAAATGGTAGGAAAAAAATTAAATTGTTACCATCTGTTATAAACAGAAATCTGGTTAAACCAATCGCAATGATAAGCCACTTCACTATACTCATGGGATATATCCTTTCTAAAGGTTTTAAAGAAAAATCTTTAGACATTGCCTCTAACATAAAAATGTTAAAAGGAAACAACTTTAAAATTCTCCCTTTGTAATATGGGAAAATAATTTTCATGCATGGATCCATTTCAAAACAGATTACAGAGACTATAAATTACGTATTTAATTGGTTGTGAGGAACATACTGTTTTTAATTAATTTATTTTTTTGTAATGGGAATTGAACTCAAGATTTTGTGGTTGGCAGGCACTGTGCCGCTGAACTGTATGCCCAGCCCAGACACACATCCTTTTAAAGTATTGCAAACCACTGAAGCTGAATTTTTCATTATACCGTGGGATTTTATGATCTTGGGAGGCAAGAAGCAAGTAGACTGCAGCTCCCATTTCTTTGGCATAAGAAACCACAAGGTTGAGACAAACATGAGGCTCTGTCTAAAGATGTGACACCTCACCAGTTCTACTGATGCCTCAGTCTATGACTGAATAAACATAAACTTGCTGACCCAACATTTGCAGTCAATTCGGGAAAACTGGTACTCTAGAAGGCAGAAGCTTCCCACTAGGTTAACCTGTTAGCTCACTTTGCTTTCTGCTGTAGTGTTGATCTTGGGTGTCCTCCTCAAGGCTTCAAAATTTGGTCCTGATTCTATAGAATTGCTGGGAGATTGAAGCCCTTTAGAAGTGGAGAAGACATCAGAACATGCAAACTGTGACAACAGGCCCATTTTTCCCCTCCTTTCTTTACTTCCCAGCTGCCCTGTGGTAGTTGGGGGTGAATGTTCCCACCACTATAGGCTGCATCACTACAGGCCCAAAGCAACCATGGACTGTACTGCCTGAAACCATGAGCTAAGTGAGATAAACTTTTCCTCTATATTAAGCTATGTATTCTGTGACAGTGCTATGGTTTGGATATAAAATAGTCCTCAAAATCTCATATGTTTAGATGGTGATTGGATTCCAAAGGATTACAGCTAACTTGATGTCAGGAGGGGGGATCTTCTTGGAAGGAGCACTGCAAGTGTGACTGGGCTTCTCCCTTGACGGTCTCCCAGCCTCCATGGAGTGAGCAGCTCTCTCCCTCCAAAATACTTCCGTTATGTCTTTTCCCCCTGGAACTGAGCTACTATGGACCAGCCCCATAAACCAAACTAAACCACGAAACCTCATGAAGTCATGAGGTGGTTTATGGAGTTTGCGATTGATTAATGTGAGTGTGCATGGTGCACCTGCCCTGAGGCAGGCAATTTGCATTGTCGTGTAAGGAAGGAAGAACTAGCTTCTGGAGCCGCTGTTGCTCTTCCATTATTAGCTCTCTGCACTTTGCCACTGCCATGTACTGCTGCTCTCTGCCATGTGCAGCTCTGCCTGGGAACCAGCTGAGTATGGAATGAAACTTCCAGTAACCATAAGCTAAAGAAATCTTTTCTTTGTTCATTTTAGGTTTTGAGTATTTGTTCAGCAATGAGGGAAAAGTAACTGAGACAACATTATATCTGTTTAATAGCATATTTTCTTTCTTATTAGCATTTAAAATAACTTTTGTGCAATATACCTACCTAAAATAATGCTGTACAATCTACCATATTTTAAGTTCAATGAAGTATGATGTGTCTATTATAACACATATGCATTAGACTATAAGAAAAAGTACTCTTTCCATTTCATCTTTTGTTTTCTTTATCTTTCTCCTGCCCCTTTCAGTTTTCATTAGTGCAAAATTCCTAATGATTTTTCCTGTCTTTCTTTCTAAAGGATTCAATAGTTTAAAAAATACACAACAAAAATTAAGATCCAGACTATTTTCAAATCTAAAATTCTGTGACAACTTTTAAAAATTCAAAAATCACCAAAAAGATATATATATATATATATATATATATATATATATATATATATATATATATATACTAAAGAACAAATAAAAATATCAATGAACACAAGAAATGGTAAGAAATAATGTTCAACATCACTCATCTTAGTTTTTTTTTTTTTGTCTTTTTGAGACAGAGTTTCACTATGCAGTTCAGGCTGACCTTGAGCTCACTTTTGTAGCCCAGGCTCATCTCGAACTTACACTGATCCTCCTGCCTCAGCCTCCCAAGTGCTGGGATGACAGGCGTGCACCACCACGCCCAGTCACTCATCTTAGTTTATAAGTAATATTAAATATAAGCCATAAAGAAATTTTCCCAAATGAACAATATCAAAAAGGATATCACAGTCTGTTGCAAAGGACAACAAAATATATCATAATGGAATGTAATGCATAACAAAAGAGATATATTTTGTAAAAGATTTGGAAACTAAAGTCTTGGAGGAAAATGTCTCCAGAGGGTAGCTATCACTACAGATTCTAGAAGCATATGAGTTGATTATCTTCTTGTTGATGGAAACAATAGACTGAAAATGTTGACATGTGATCTTTCTCATTACTGGAGGAAATCAATTCCCATCATTTTCTTGCTCCCCACCTTTGTACAGACACCGGTTTTATTTGTTCTAAAGGTACCGGAGATGCCTTTCCAGCCCTGGCCACCCATGTTGATTGCTACCAAGGCATCCATTGGCTATATACA
Source organism: Myocastor coypus (assembly GCA_004027025.1). Lineage (NCBI taxonomy): Eukaryota > Metazoa > Chordata > Mammalia > Rodentia > Myocastoridae > Myocastor > Myocastor coypus. The sequence goes on along the minus strand of PVJA010028360.1, from coordinate 2,242 downwards.
CACAAAGTCTCATAAGAATTGGTGGCTCTGGGAGCCAGCAAAATAGCTCAGCAGACTAAAGTACCTGCTTGGGCAAGCTTAGGCAAGTGTGGGGACTGTGGTTTGACCCCCAGTAATACATGAGTTCAGACAGAACAGTGAGATCCTACAACAATCAAATGCATGAGAGAGAGAGAAAGAGAAAGAGAGAGAGAGAGAGAGAGAGACAGTTTGCTGCTCAAACTGACTGCATCTTTTTTTTTTTTGAGACAGGGTCTCACTATGCAGTTGAGGCTGGCCTTGAGCTCACTTTTGTAGCCCAGGCTGGTCTCGAACTCGCACTCATCCCCATGCCTCAGCCTCCCAAGTGCTGGGATTACAGGCGTGTGCCACCACGCCCAGCACTGACAGCATCTTGAGAGAGAGAAAGAGAGAGAGAGAGAGAATTACTGGCTCTTGTATTTCTTCAGCATATTTAAAGCCCAGAATCTAGGATATAGGTTGCAGGCCTAGGAAACTTGATCTTATTCACAACCAAACACCTATTTTCCACCTATTCAATTCAGAGCCTAATCCTGGGCACAGTTTAATGATATTCATATACTTAACAGGCTGGGGAAGAAAATAGATTCTCTCTTTTATTTTTCTCAGCCATTTTGTACTTATTTCCAAAAAGTTTTATCTTAAAAAAAAAAAAAAAAAACTGTAAAAATCAGATTCGCATAAACTCTGATTGCTAAATAAGTCCTACTAGCTGCTTAAAATTAAATGGTAGTTCTGAAAATACACAAGAAAGACACCCACTGATGGCAAATTACAGAACCATAGACATACAAGATCCATTACCTTCAGTTGTATATTACCTTGTAATTTTCAACTACTTGAAACAGTGCCTAAGGAAAGCATAGTCAGTGACAGTAATTCTGGAGATCTGTTTCCTCACTCTCTGCAAGTAGTTGCCAAGCCACTGAGTATGCCCCTGGACTGTCGTGCTGATTATTATGGAAAGTGTTCGTCTCAAAGTATTTTCCAAAAATTTAAAATCACAATACATTTCGTTAGGCATCATTTAAATATGAGTCCTGTCTTTTTAAGTTCTAGAAGCTGCATCATTTTTCCACTATGATTCTGGAGTTGAAACAACCAAGGGGAAATAAATGCAGTATGAGGAAGTGCAAAGTGCCAGTTTATGAGTTTGTTTATTCTGCAGAAATTTTATTGCTGCTCAAACTGACTGCTTCTTTAGTGCCTTAAATCAGGCAGCATAATCTGCAGACTCAAGATCAGAACAATAAACTTCACTGAATTTACAGGCTCAGGAGAACAACATTCAATAGGGCCTTTTATTATGACACTATCTTGACATGTTTTTTTGGCTTTCATTGCTTTAGGAATTCATAGGAGAGATACCAAAGCAGTATACTGTCCTTAATATGGGCCCACACCCTCTGTTAATCATATCAAATATTGAGGAAAGCAGCTCAGATAGGATGAATCTACAAGAACTCAAAAGTGGGTGCAGAAAATTGTGCTATTTCATATCAACAGATACATTTTGTAAAAAGGAGATGTAGAGTCTTTTAACTATGGCCTCTAAATTTCCCAGTTACAGATCTTGGACAGTAAAGTATATGACTCCTATCTACAGTGTGTTAATGAATCACACATACACCCGCGCGTGCACACACACACACACACACACACACACCTCAGTGATGTAAGGATCTGAAGAAGACAGGAGGACATATCGTGGTTTCCCAGATTTTGCATATTGATGTAGGAAAATTTCGAGAATTTCACTTCCTACACTTAGGGAAAGATGTGTGTGTTATATCAACCATGTGGCTGAATGTAAATAAAGGTGTGAAATATACAAAATAAAATAAATATAGATATATTTCTATAACTTCTAATTGTGTTGGGTCACTGGCTTGCCAGTCATGAAAACATGACTTGGGATTTTATTGAGCTTGTTTCTAAGCTGTGTGAATCTGGGCAACTCAAACTCTCTGAGTCTCATGGGCTTCCTGGCTAGCACAGGTTATGTGGCCACCGCAAGCAGTGACAATATTTCAGGCTACCAGAATAGTGGAGGGACTTTTTATCAAAACAGTAGGTACAGTCTCCTCATCAGGTGGCTTCCCACGTTGACGTAATCAACTTTGTTGTGAAGGGAAACATAGTAAATGTTGTGTCCAGGTCATTTTGCATTTATTTATTTAATGCTACAGACTTTTTTCATATTGTTTTCACTTTGTCTCCC